>JAMQGT020012776.1:0-214889 GCA_024447675.2 Pterophyllum scalare | reverse complement strand
CAACAGTTACACCAGTTTAATGATGTGGCCACGCCCCCAAAGGTTTGTTAGCCAATCAACAGTAAATTGAATAATTTGCATATTCGGTGATGACTGGCTGTCCAAAAACAAAAAGGCTAAATGGTGTAAATGTTTGCGCCTTTGCCTCCCGATGCCTGTAACTGCAGAATGATCCAGGCGATCCAACAACAGCAGAGCTGATCCTGCACAACTCCACACGGTGGCGCCATCTGTACCAAACGGGCCTGAATGTTAAAAAGCCTTAAAAACTTCACACTCTCCATCAACAGGCTGAACATGCTGCATGACTGCATCCAATAAGAGGAGCGGTGCAGTCACACCTGGTCCTGAGCCTTCAAAGGTGGGACGGAGACAGAGGGTGACAGTTTGTTCTGCGCGCGGCGCTCACGAGCAAACAGGATCGGCTTGCGATAATATGTCACGGCGTGCACGCGCTGCCGTGACGGAATGTAGCAGCTGTCCTGCTGTAATCAGCTGATGTGAGGAAAATGAAACTTAAGTAAATAGAAAGAGAGCGGCGGAGGCGCAATAAAAGCTCCGGAGATGCGCAGTCCGCAGCACACATACACCCAGGATGGGGGTTCAAGGTCTGGCCACGCTCTTAGACAACCACGGGAGGATTTACCGGGACGTCCAGTTCAGGAGGAGCCGGCTGGTGATCGATGGATCCAACCTGATTCACCTGCTGTACTTTGAGTCAGGTAAGAAGAGCTCTACAGGTCAGCACTGACGTGACCCGCAGCGGAAAGAAAGTTTTTACTCCAAAAGTTTGACTTTGAAATAAATCAAACAAATCAAGTTTCTGGGCTGCAGGTTTATACACACTTTTTCTGATTTCATTTATTACTACCACTACTTTATTACTACCACTACTTTATCACTACTACTACTTTATTACTACTACTTTACTACCACTACAAACAGGCGACCAGTAAGCAAACAGAAGTATGAGCAGCAAGTACTTTAAAGTATTCCTGAAGTACCGACTGTCCCGTTTTAAAGCCTCAGGTGAGCTTTCAGGTATTTGACCGTTCATTCTGGTGAGTGTGGTGTCTTGTAAATTGGTTTCATCTTTTTTATATATATAATCTTGGCTTGGGCTCAGTTGAACGTTTTCAGAATGTTCTTTACATTTTGTTACGTCCCCAACAGAGGTCTAGGGGTGAAGGTAGTAACATAAGGCTGGATGGAAGAACAAAAGGAGGCCTTTTAGGGTGGTTTAAAGCTTTATTGCCCAGATAACATTGGGGAAGCAACAAATGATTTCAGGGAGAGCCAAGGCCAACATAAAACAACCCTAAACTAGAAAAAGAAAACCTCATCAACTACATAACTAAACAGCAAAAAAGTACAAACCTGCACCTCAGCTCCCTGACAAACAACAAACAACAGGAGAAAAAGGTGGGCGTCAAAAGAAAATGGCAGCTCTTCCCTACCAGCTTCCACAGGGCACTAAAATAGAGAACAATAAAGGATTAACAAGGAAAACAGTGAACCAAAAAAACATACGCAAACGGATAGGCTTCCAAAGCGCATGGTGCACTTATCACTAGGGATGGCACGATACCACTTTTTTAGGTCCGATACCGATATTTTACATTTGGACGTCTGCCGATACCGAGACAAATCTGATCTTTTAAAAAACAAACAAACAAACAATTGATTTCATATGCCTGGATACATTTTACATAAGTCAACAGTCTCTCACACAACAAAATCAAAATCTTTAAGTTGTCCCACGTACAGGACTAAGAACCAGGGAGGGGCACTCCAGCTCCATTTAGCTGACTCTGCTGCATCTTTAAAAAACAGTTGAAAACTTTTCTGTTTAACCAGGCTTTCTGTTGACTGTATTTTTATTCTTTTTCTTTTAATATGGTAACGTTAACATGTTTGTAATATGGTGTTTTATCTGGGTTTTTGATATTGTGTTTTAATTATTGTACAGCACTAAATAAATAAAATTTACTCACTTACAACAATCACTCTATCACCTGAATCCTGTTGCTCCTGTGAGAAGGTGATGCATTGGCTTATGGGATGTTGCAAATTTCAGTAGGGCTGCAACTATCGCTTAATTTAGTAATCGAGTATTCTGTCAATTATTCCATCAATTACCTGAGTAACTGGATAAGATAACTGCACCGCTTGTGCAGACTGACTGCAGGTAAATAAGCTGACTGCTGCTGTTGTGTTATCAGTGTTTATGTCGAAAAACTGGGGTCTGCGTGAGTGTAATCTTGTAATGCTTTATATTCACAAGCATTCTCCTAAATACGTTTCTACTGCAGGTCTATATTTAGTCACTAATCAGGGATTAAGTATAAAAATATTCTGACAGGGAAGGGGTCCTTCCGGTACCGGACGCGGCGCTCGATAGCAGTATGTCCGGGAGCTGAAGTAGAGAAAAAAATAACAGCTGAAATTCTCAGCACAGCGAGCACAACACACAAACACACAGAGAGCGGTGGAGGCGTGGGAAACATGTCAGCTATGATCCACTCAGTGTCAAAGAGAAATCCGTTGCAGCAACGGAGAACTGTGGGGATTATTTCCTGATCCCCACTCTATTCCGGTAGGTGGCGGTAATGCAGCTCTAAGCTGGTTTGTTCAACTGCAAACCCACAAAAGAAGAAGAAGAAGACGAAGAACTGTAGTGCAGCTAATGTGGGTCGGATCGGATCAGATTGCATTTTTTATTTCTCTCCGATATCAGATCCAGTAATTTAGGCCAGGATCGGACCGATACCGATACCGAATATCGGATCGGCGCATCCCTACTTATCACCACCCCATGGCCAAAAGCCCTAAGGCACAACTGCAGCCAGGTTATATAGGCTCTGCAGGGCAACAATTGGCTGCAGGTCCCAGACTCCAGTCAATGACAGCATGACAGCAGGAGTCAGGGCTGGGGAAGGGTAGATCCCACACAGCAGGTCCTGGAAGCAGCATAGCAGTCATTACACCAATGTCAACAGTCTCTTAAGGGAATGTAACACCCCCACCCATAAGAAAAAACATGAACAGTATGTTTTTTTTTTTTAACCATAACACACAAATCATGCTAATGAGAGGGCATCTGCCACCACATTGTCACATCCTGTTTCGTTTAATGAGGGGGTTGTAGTTCTGACAGGTTAAGACCCACCTCAGACGCTGGTAGTTGTATATAAACAGGAACACAAGATCCATGTAAACTTCCACAGATTGTGACGTTGAACCCACATAGACCTCAGATTGTTAGAGTACAAGGAGCATGGCCAAGGTTTTCTTCTCAATTGTTGAATACTTCTGTTGGTGCTTGTTGAGCTTATGGGAGAAGTAACATACCGGATGGCTCACTCCTGCGGAGTCATCCTGAAGAAGTACAGCTCCCACTCCTGCATCCGCCTCCAACTTAAAAGGCTTGGAAAAGTCTGGAGCAGCAAGGACAGGTGAGCTGGACAACAGGACTTTGGCACATTCACAGGCATGCTGACAGTCACCGCTCCAGGCAAGTGGCTGCTCTGGACTGTACAGGCCATTCAATGGGACAACTACTTGGGAGGATTTTCTGCAGAAACACAGGCAGTAGCCAGTCATCCCAAGGAATCTATGCAGCCCAATATCCAATTTCTGGGCACTTGATAAGTGGGACAAATATGTAAGCAGGACTGCTAGTAGTAAACAAGTAAGCAGTAAGAAATATGTGCATGAACAACTTCTGCCAACTCTGTGACATAGGAGTAAAACATTTAGTTAAAGAGGGGTCAGCTCTCTGGGCAGCAGTGAGGGTGTCACATGTTACAGGCAATATTGATGAAGGTGTGCTGGGGGGTTTCAATTCTAAAACCTGTTTCAACTCCACACGCTCTGTAGTGCCAGACATGTTGTCATTTGAACCTGATAAGGTTTCTTCAGTCAACATTGATGACAAAAATGAATCCGCTAAATCTTTTTCTGCCATGCGTCTAGTCTCAGCCCTGGTAAGAACACTAGCAGAGAAGACGGAGGGATAACACATTGACAAGCTGATCACGGCTGCTCCTGTGGGAGCTCCTTTTCTGTCAAAACTATGATCCTGCTTATCTCATTCCCCAACACCTGCGTCAGTAATATTCAGCGTCCTGGGGCATCCGAATATCCAGGTGCAAGATAGACTTTCCCACCAGCAATATCATGACCCATGATGAGCTCAACACCCTTGATGGGAAAAGAGGGTCTTACTACAACATCAAAAAATCCGCTAACCAACTTGGACTTTACATGCACCCAATGTAGAGCCACTGGCACATAACCCATTTCCTCCCCTTGCACCAGTGTGGAAGCATGACAGGAGGATGACTCACACAACACTTTAGCCAGAATCAAAGACCGAGACCCACCAGTATCTCTCAGGATTCTTATAGGTCGCTCATCCACTGGCTTACCCATTAGAGACACATACTGTATGAATGGGTCAAAACATGGATCACACTTTTCATTATGTCTCTCCTCATTGCCCTGGGTTCGAACGGTTTTGATCAACCCAACCCCTTTTGTTTGCTTAACCACAGCTGATTGATGCTTCCGCTTTAAAGCTAAACAGTCGGCAACAACGTGTTTCCAGTGGAAACGTTGTCGTGTAAACGGGGCCACAGTTAGGCTCAATAACTTAATCACGGTACCCAAAGTCTGCATAGGCCAGCTCTGGTGGCTAAATAAAAGCACAGGAATCACACCACCAGAAGGTCTCCAGCAATAAGCTGACAGGTTAAAACCCTTTAAAACCAAATAAGCATAAAAATAATGGCTTTGGCTTGACCAGCTGAAATCCACACTGGCAAAGCAGCAGCTTGGTGTTCTGAAAGGGAGACAAGGCAAAACAAATGACCTCGGAGGGAATCCTTCCTACAGTACTACTCATGCTTTTAGTTACCTGCCTCCAGTTTAAGGTCCCACCTTGACAGGTATGAGAGGAGTCAGCAGGGTTCACCACAAAATCAGTGTGAAGGGAGGCGAAACCTTCTCCTACAAATTGAGCATTATCCTTAGGACTAAGCTCCACATTAACCTGAAAAAAAAAACAGTCTCCCCTTTGCCTACCTCAGTCAAAAGGGAAACTAGGTCTTCAAAGATCAGTCTCCAGGAAGACCGGGTTAAACACCACATGACGCCAGGGAATTCCACCTATGCACTGCAACTCCGTGTTCAAACAAACAGCTTCCATAATGACCTGTACCTGTCCTTATAAAGGGGAAAAACCCTGCCCACAAGGGGTGGCACATGGACCCAGGTTCCATCCCTCACATATAATAGTTAGAAGTCAAAGTATTGAAGCCTTTAACATGCTGAGGTAAAGTCAGAGGATCACCAAAGTTATAATCAAGTCAAAGTATGAACTATTTGTTTGAATCCATTATCAGACATCCTAAAAAAACTGAGCTTGTCACCATGTGGGAAACATCATGTATTACTCAGACTGCCCCAGAAATCTAATACCAGCAACCTCTCAGCATTGTTTGACCTTTCTGACATCTTTGTGAGCTTTCTGATGCTCGAAGATGGAGTTTGCGTATGACCATTCTGGTCCCTGTCAACCAGATTGGTCGCACATGCAAAGCCATTACTCAGCACTGATTCTTAATGGTGAGTCTCTTTTTTGTGTTTCCGGTTCAGGTCTGGACCAGAATCATGGCGGGGAGTATGCTGCCTTTGAAAACCTGATTGAGAGGTTCATCGCAGCCCTCAGAACCTGCGAGGTTGAACCATATGTGGTGCTGGATGGAGGTTCAGACCCCACTGACAAGAAGCTTGAAACTGTGACGCAGAGGGCCGAGGACCGGATTAAGAGAGCCCATCGAGCAGCAGTGGACGGTGGGAAGGAGAATATCCTGCCAGTTCTGACCAAGTGGGCGTTCAGACAGACATTGATCCGGCTGAAGGTCCCAGTTGCCCAGTGCTTTGGTGAGGCCGACCGGGAGATTGCTGCCTTGGCTAAAGAATGGCTATGCCCAGTGCTGTCCAATGACAGCGACTTCTACATTTTCAACCTCCCAGCGGGGATGGTGCCCATCTCTTACTTCCAGTGGGCAGCTGTGAATCAGAGTGGCTCAAAGAGCTACATCCCCTGTAAGAGGTACTACGCCTCCAGCTTCTGTGTCTATTTCGAAATCCATCGTCAGCTCCTGCCCACCTTTGCTGCCTTGGCAGGGAATGACTATGTGAAGCTGCGGAAGATCAACTGGATTCAGTTTACGCCAACAGTAAATAAGCCACCGAGCCGCCTGGAGGGGCTGCTTTGCTGGCTGAAAGACTTTGAGGAGCCTCAGGAGGCCTTGGAGGCAGCAATGGAACTGATGGGAGCAAAGAACCAGAAAAAGGAGGAAATGCTGCAGAGTTTATCAGTGGGAACTGAGGAATACCAACTTCCTCCCAGCTCCCTGATGGAGTTCTTCATGCATGGGGTTGTTCCTCTGTTCCCAGAAGAGAGTCAGGTAATGAATCGCATTCATGTAAAAATTTTCTTCATTGAGGGCCACTGCAGAAACCCAGTGTCTCACAAGCTGCAGTCCAAAAAGCTGGTCCTGTTTTTCCCATAGACAGTATGAACGCTGAGCAAAACTACTGTGACGTCACCTGTTGGTTTCTGAAGTCATGCTTTGAAACACAACATGAGCACTTTTGGCCCAGCTGTTGGCTAATGACTTTTCAGTCATGTCATTATTCACTGAGCATTTCCTGAAACACAGAATGACCAAAATTTACACAATGGACTTATTGTTTTATATTCAACATCACCCAAAAATACATTACTGAGGCCATAAACTCATCTGAAAAGTGTTTATCAATGGTTTCTTTTTGCAACAGCTATCACCACCTATTGGCCATTGAAAGAGTGCAGTTAAAAGGGACCTCCATGTTAGTCTTTCAGACCTGGAAACCATGTATATCTTTTATAATGTTGGTGGTCATCCCCTGCACACTGATGAAGAACATCAACATAGACTCACCATTATCTGAGTCTTTGACCCTTAAAAATTCTGCTGTTCAAGAAAAAATTGTTAAGTAAATATCTAGAGCAGGGGTGGGCAAACTTTTTGGTTCTGGGGCCACATTGACTTTTTGAAATTTGACAGGCTGGCTGGGCCAGCACCAGAAGCATACATATCAAACATAAACATAAAAAAGGCATTACAGTGTTAATACTTACATTTACTTTTAGTGGAATCAGAGCTGTTTTTTGGCTGTGCATCGAAGTCTGATGTTATTTTTATTGTAGCACGTCTCGGAATCCTAGACATCATTTATGATTATGATATGATTTGATTTGGGCAATTCTGTACCAATCTTTAGCGGGCCAGATTAAAAAGACCAACAGGCCGGTTGTGGTCCACAGGCTGTAGTTTGCCCACCCCTGATCTAGAAGATCTAGGACACATGTGAACTCAGGAGGTAGTTTCCTACCCTACCTCATACTCTGCCAGTGATTCAGGTTATCAATGGTTGATCTTCCCAGACCCCGTCTCCACCATATGTTTAATAGATACACCACCGGAGCAAAAACTGGTAAACAGGACTTTGGGGGATTTCTTCAGCAGAGCACCTCAGACTTTCTCTAAGTATAACCTGCTGGAAGAGTGCAATATTTCATCTCTGAATGGTGTCCAGATACAGGTGGATGACAGTTCAGTTCGAGGTTAGGAAGTTTCCACAGTTGAAAAGGCCTACATGCTCATCTCCATCTTCAGGACCAAGAAGTTAGGGTTACAGATATGGCTAATCATAGGCTTCTATAGGATCCGGTAAACCAGCCTTCTGATTTTTTCGTTGACCATCAGAACTGGCTTTTCAGGATTAACGATGAAGTACCCTAACCCCAAAGCCCATTCCATCAGAATATGATGTTTGTTTGCACTGATGTTGATGCCTAACAGAACCAAAGCTGTTGATTTACAGTAGAGCTACATTAACTATTGCTTTGAATTGTGTGTAATGACTTTAGGATAGATTTGAAGTGCAAGCAGATAAAATGATCTTCCTCTGAAGGATGTTTTGGGTCGTGATTTTAGGAGTCCCCATGTTCTTTTTTGGTCAAAATAAATTGGATTTGATCCTGTATAAAACTCAATTAAACCAAAATTTCCCAAAAATCAGGATGAGCGGGTTCTAATGCAGGCTGTTTATTAGTCATATTGGTTACACAAAACACAAAGACAAGAACACTGACATCAACAGAATCAAGACTAGAACACACACACAAAGAGGGAGAAAGAAGAAAAGAAAAGGAAAGAGAGAAACAAAGAGACAGAGAAAGATGCAGAGACAGGAAGAGAAGAGAGACAAAGAGCGGGTTAATCATTATATAACTGTTGTTCCTAACTCCCTTTGACGCCTCTCAATTTGCATAAAGTGTCGTCCCCTGAAACCTGATTGCAGACCAATCACCTTTTTGGGCTCTTCCTTCTCACGTGTACTAAAGAAACACACGCCACCAGAGTACATCATAAGTGAATCATAGTAGGGTAGTAGCAATACTCAGAGGATCTGTAACTGTAAATGGTTACTCAAGGTAAATGCTGCATTTGGAAGCCTGGTAAAATCTTTGTGTCCTGGTCTTCAGCAGCAGGTGGGTCTCATCCCAGTCTGGATCCAGCGGGCTCTGGTGCAGGCCCAGATGACCGGAGACATCCTGGATGTACTGTTGCTGCACAGCATGAGCCTCAGCACCCCTGTGAGTCACAAAGACCTACCCAGTGTTAATCTGACCTCCAGGCCACTCCGCCAGGTGATGTATGGGCTGCTACTGGGGAAGGAGAAGTCAGTGAAGGTGGAGGAGAGTGACAGCGAGGGCCTCCAGCTGAAATTCACCCCAATCAAACCAATCTTCATCCAAGGCACCCAGCAGCTCGAACTCAACTCACTGCATGAGGTGATGATTCTTTTATCCAAAGAATAAGAATAATTGTTATAATTATTACAGATGCTTCCCTCCAATTTCTCATGTTTTTCAAACCACAAAACCTTTGGTAAAAATCAACCATTGTTTGTATTTTTAATCATTAGACTTCGTTCACCTCAGTGGAGTAAATAAAGTTAAACTTTGTTGTTCCACTTCCACCCCTGCTGTTCCAGGCGGAGCCCTCTGTACGTCTGAAGGTCTTACTCGAAGCTCTCAGGGTACAAGAGGAGCTCCTGAATGTGCTGCCCCCTCAGCTGCGCCTCCCAGTGGGTGTTACCTGTTACTGGTACAACAGAGCTCGGCCTCCTCCAGACCTGAAGCTGCTGAAGTCATTGCTGCTGGGAATGTGCCTCAAAGACACACTGCGGCTCAGTGCAGGTAATAAACAAACAGAGGAGCTACTTTCCCCTTTCATAACAGCAGTATGGGAGTGGATACGTCTATAACCCACCTGCTTATTGGATTAAGGCTTTAAGGTTTGCATTATTAGAGTTGTAGACATATCATGGTGTATTAGACATTGTGATGGATATTTAAATTTTTTGAAATAATCTCCAGTTCAGTCCAACCAACAATATGAACCACATTTGTCTATTTTACATTACACAATACAACAAAGAAGGGTTCAAATCTAGATTTAAGAAGCTAGGAGCAGCTAACTTCGATTCTGTAGCTTTCAAACCAGTTTGAGTTCTGATGTTTGATTGTTTGTTTCTTGCATTGTGTTTTTGGTGTTGCAGAATTCCTGTTGGTTTTAAAAGTGTTTTTATATAAGTTGACTTCCTTCTGCATGCGTGTTTTTGCAGCTGTGGAGGCTGAAAATCGTTGGTGTCATCAGAAGGCTGACATGGACGTGGCTCACGTCTTCAGTCAGTGGCAGGTGTGCATGAAGGACAGCATGCACCTGAACCAGCTGCTGGGCTTCCCTCTGCCTGAACCAGACATCACATGGTGAGACCAAAAGGCCCGTTCTGTGTCTCGGAGGGCTTTAAGAGTTAATTAGATCAGTTAGAGTCATTAAACTGTGTTCTGACTTTTACAGAAACAGCTCTGTCTGCAGTGATCCAAACATGCACATTTTTGGCTTGTTTTTAGTATCAGGTCCATTGTAATATGGATTGCTCTATATAACAGCTATACCTCTGGAAGCTTCAATCAATGCAATTTAGCTTTTAGTTACATTTCCTGTAATCACAGTCACTGCAAAAGCCTGGTTTCCTCTCCCTTGACACTTTCAACAGAGAAAAGTAAAATAATCGTAAATGAGTTCAGAGCAAAGGATCCTGCAGAGGCTCTAAAGAAATATTTGGACTGAACAAAGGGCATGAGTTCACAGTTATTGTTTCAGCTCGTGTCCATAACCGAGAGCAGGAATGCAGATCAACCAGCTTTGCTTTCAACCCAGCTCTGTCTTCACCGTCACAGGCCTGAAAAGCATCCTCCTCATTATCTGTGAACAAGCCTCAGTGACACACGAACTCCTCCCAAACCCAGGAAGGTGAACAGCCTCAGCCTTGCACCTGTTAATTCTCATCTTCATTACATCACACTCGGATGCAGATAGTCTCGGTGTGGCTGAAGGCTCGACAAGAATATGTTTGAAAAATGTAGCAGTGAGGTTTAACGGAGGAACTATTTTCTCTCTACTGTTTACATCGACCAGAAGAACAGAAGAAGCCTGAGGTTCTCTAACAGTACAGAATGGAGGACACCATTAATGTTTACATCCAAGAAAGGCTTCTTTCACTCTCTGTGTTTATACACCAGTCTACATTTAATAATTAGTTATTATTATTATTAATCTCTGGCTCTCCCTGACCGCCCCTCCCTGAGCCTGGTTCTGCTGGAGGTTTCTTCCTGTTAAAAGGGAGTTTTTCCTTCCCACTGTCACCAAGTACTGTATTTGCTCATAGGGGGTCATTTTAATTGTTGGTTTTCTCTGTATTATTGTAGGGTAGTCACCTTGGGGTGACTGCTGGTTCTTATTTGGTGCTATAGGAACTGAATTAAATTGGATTGAATTAAATTGAATTGAATCTGACTTGGTTTTACTGGTTATAGAAAAATAATCCCACAGAGATAACATTCTCCATCTTGTCTTTATAATTTTCAGGTTATATCAGGGGATGTTGGTCCACCAGCTGGTCCGCATGATGATAACAGGAAGGAAACTGAAGCGCTTTCTGAAGACAGATCAGGCCACTATGAAGCAGTACCATGACATGCTCTCCGTCATCCACCAGCTTCGAAGTCGCAAGGCATCAAAGTTCTCAGAGGGCGAGTGGATAGCGAAGGCTCAGCACCAGCCTCTGAATGACCAGACCAACCTGCAGCTGTTCCAGCTGTATGAAGACGAGGACGTGGCGACTGAAAGCCGCAGCTCGGCCCGGATGCAGGAGGAGCTGCAGCTGGATGATCAGCTGATGGTGAAAACTCGATACAGAACCAAGGAGAGAAGAAACCGGTGCAACAAAGTGGAACTGACCCGTAAGGAGGAGCGTCGAGGCATCGCCCTCCTCTGATAGTCTGAACCATCACCGTGAATGTCTTTACAATCTGGGTTTCATTTTCCTTTTGCTTCGGCACACTTTTTAACTTTAAAGATGAATTATAGATGGACTTTATGGCCTCTTGAGAACAGTGCAACAAGCAGCCTCGGTGCAGTATT
Source organism: Pterophyllum scalare (assembly GCA_024447675.2). Taxonomy (NCBI): domain Eukaryota; kingdom Metazoa; phylum Chordata; class Actinopteri; order Cichliformes; family Cichlidae; genus Pterophyllum; species Pterophyllum scalare. The sequence continues at coordinate 203,280 of JAMQGT020012776.1, read as the reverse complement.
CCCTCTGTTAGCTCCATTTTAGCACCACCGCCTTTTATGGGAACGCACTAGACTCTTTGTGATAAATATTCTATTTTTTCTAACAATCTCATCCTGTTTGCTACTGAGCGGGTCATTTTATTTTAGCCTTTGGAAAACAATGTGGGATTTAACATAAAAGTGAAAAGAAAATGCAATAAAAAGGAACTGCACCAATAAAAATACATAAAAAACAGCTGATTTAAGTGTATCCCTTTCAAGGGTCTGGCAGTTAATCTTCTGTCTCTGAGATTTCATTTTAAGTCGAAAAATTAAACCTTTGCACATACTGTACTGATCCTGTTTTTTCTATTTCTGCTTTCTGCTGTTTCTATTTAAATTTGTTATACTGCATTTGTGATCTGTTATTTTTTAGCCTGTTATTGTAGGATCTTTACCTTGAGGTGACTCTTTGTTGTGATTTTGCACTATATAAATAAAACTGATTTGAATTGGTCTCATCCACCACAGGGTGCTCTGCTGTGATTAAGTATTTATCCATGCAGGTGATCTGAATACATGCCTGCAGATCATAAATCGACATCTGAAAACACCTCAGGGTTCTTTGTATTGTTGGAAGAAGATCAGACAGTTTTCCGTATTTTAGTAGTAGACTGAATTAATATGAGTGGGATAGCGGAGCAACAGAGATGGGATTTAGGTCAGAGGAGTGTGAGGCCAGTCAGTGGTATCAACTCCTTCATCCTCTAGGAACTGCCTGCATGCTCTCACCACATGAAGTCAAGGTCGGTGTGTCCCGCCATAGAAATGCCGCCGGAGGCCATCACTGACCTGCCACCAAACCGGTCTTGCTGAACGATGTTACTGATGTTCTCCACGGCTTCTGCAGACCCTTTCACGTCTGTCACATGTTCTCAGAGTGAACCTGCTCTCATCTGCAAAGGGCACCAGTAGTGGATCTGCCAGTTCTGGTATTCAATTGCAAATGCCAATCAGGCTCCAGGGTGCCAGGCAGCGAGCACAGGGCCCTTTAGAGGACATCAGGACCTCGGGCTACCCTCATATAGTCTGATTGTTTGGTCAGAGTCATTCACACCAGTGGCTGCTGGAGGTTATTTTGTAGCTCTAGCAGGGCTCATCTAGTTCCTCCTTACACAAAGGAGCAGATACCAGTCCTGCTGATGGGTTAAGGAGCTTCTATGGCCCTGTCCAGCTCTCCTAGAGGTCCAGCAGTGACACTGACCCTAGCCAAATACAAAACTAGTGAAGAAACAGTCAGAAAAGCTGAGGAGGGAAAACTGTCAGTGGCCTCCACCTGTGAAACCATTCGTGTTGGGGGGGTTGTCTCACTGATCTGAGTGCACCTGTTATTAATTTAATGGACACCAAAGCAGCTGAAACTGATTAACAACTCTCCTGCTACTGACCAGATCAATATCCCAGAGGTTTAATGGGCTTGATGCTAAACTCTGATGAAAAAAATGTTCCTTTCATTTTTTGATCAGTGAAAATGGTTTGGAGCACAAAGTATAAGATTTACTTACAAATGATAGAACGCAGCAGAATATATAAATACTTCATGATACAGTACATGAAAACTACTGCAGTCGAGTAAATACACTCACTTCCATTCCACCTCTGGTCCTTCTGAGCATGCTCAAAGAATAGAGAAGAAACAAATAATAAATAAGTGCAGGAATCCTGACCTGTGACAGATCTCACTCTGCACAGACAATAAAGATCCTGGCATTATAGCAAATAAAAACACTGCGACCTGTGTGTTTCTACAGAATAGATAAAAATTTATTTGCTGCAAAATAAAACTGATGAATTATTGCAGTCTGCAAGTGTGTGTACATTCAGGAAGTTTTTTCCTTTTCCTGGAAACCAAAATGAAAATCTTTTGTTTTTTATTTAATAAATTCTGTACATGCAGCTGCAAATACAGCTAACTTTTCTTGTCCTTTAATGGAGACACAAAGTTCATCAGAAGATCCAGAGGAACACACGGGGATGATGGAGGACTCTGGATCATCAGGACACAGCTCATCCTCTCTCAGCACACACACCGTCCTGCTCACTCTCATCAGGACAAAGATCATCACCTCCACCTGTAGAGAGAAGAAGGAGCAGAGGTGATTAATGAGTGTTTCCAGAGACTCTCCATCAGCTGTCAGTCAGTGATGCAGCACGTCCAGTATAAAGAGCAGCAGTGGAGCAGCTGTGGAGTGTATCCAGCTTCCTCTCAGCTCTCATGTTAACATGTTGTAGTGAACACGCTGAGCTGGAAGCTCACAGACCTGCAGTCAGAGCTGGACTGAGACTGTTCATGCTAAGCTAAACTGCTAAACCTGCAGCTAACACTGCGTGTTGAGGGAGGTCACCACTTTCCTTCCATACGACCAAATTAATTCAAACAAAAGAACTCAGTATGATTTTAATATTGTGATATCTATGGAGATTTTGAAAAAGAAAAATATTACTTAGATGAATTTTTAATTAGCAAGTGAATTAAAATGACAAGTGCAGGAAGCAGGAGTGTCTGTAACCATAGATGCACAAAACAAAAGCACAGAAAAAAGTAATTAGAACACTATATGTGATAGCAATGCTAAAACAAAATGTAATTTTCAAATACATTTATTATGATTATTTTAATTATGATCATTCTGATTTTCAAAGGTCTGCGATGGCTGTGGCTTAACCAGTGAAAGCTCCTGTGAGGCCTGTTGATCCATCCATCCATCCTCTGCTGTTTATCCAGGTTGAGGTTGTGGGGGCAGCAGCCTAAGCTGAGACCCTCAGACCTCTCTTTGTCTTCCCACATTATCCAGCTCATCCAGGAGCACAGCGAGGCATTTCCAGGCCGGCCCAGAGATGTAATCTTCCCAGTGTGTCCTCGGTCTGCTGCAGGGCCGAGGCTGCATCCAAGCCAAATACCCGAACCACCTAAACCGCTCCTTTCAATGTGGAGGAGTAGCGGCTCTACTCTGAGCCCCTCGTGAATGTCTGCCTGTAGACATGAACACAGCATAAGCAAACATGCAAACAAGCTTCTGGCTGATCTGATTGGCTGACTGTTGTGTGTCTGTCACCATTCTCCTCTCACAGCTTCACTGAGGAAAGCAGCCACTGAGAAGGCTGCAGCTTTACAGGAAACACTGGATCTTTGCTTTCATACTAACTGTGTTTAGTACAAAACTGCTGAGAGCAGCACAGACTCATTCCAACCCTCTACTGACCTCAGATCCTTCAGACTACAGTGTGGACTCTCCACAAGATCAGACAGCTGCTTCACAGCTGATTCCTGCAATTTTTTCCCCCACAGGTACAGAGCTGTCAGATGGGAGGGGTTGGACGTCAGAGCTGCAGCCAAAGATGAACAGCTGATCTTTGTCCATACCATACTACTTTATTTATAAATCACTTTTAAAAACAAAAACAGGGCTTACCAAAGTGCATCAAACATAAAAGATCAACACAGGCCAAATCACCTTTTCAGTCTGACAACTGAGAAAGTGATTAAAAAGATGGATAATCATGTCAACATTAAGCAAACCATCCAAAACGCCAAAAAGTACAGCACTCATACATTTGTTTATGCCGTGACATGCTGCTAACCTCAGCCAAGTCTCTCGTTAAAAGATCAACACTTTATTAATAAGTTATACATCTGCTCAAATAAGATGGGCTCCAGCAGCAGAAGACAACACCAGGTACAGGCCAGCTAAGAACAGGAAACTGACGCTCACCAAAACTGGGCAACAGACGATTGAAAGAAAAAACATGTTGCCTGGTATTGCCAACATGAAAACATGGATCCATCCTGCCATGACTCCATACCTTAATGAAAGGTTCAGGCTGCTGGCAGTGGTCTCATTTTCTTGGTACACTTTGATCTCTTAGTACCAACTGAGCATCATTTAAACACCACAAACAACTTGAGTATCATTACTGAACATGTCCATCCCAGCTTTATCTATCCATGAAGCCAGATGACTCACATCAATTAGTTAAACTGCAGGAATGTCTTAAAGGCATAAAGGCCTGGATGACCTCCAATTTCCTGCTTCTAAATTCAGATCAAACTGGAGTTCTTGTACTCGGCCCCACAAATCTTAGAAGCATGGTGTTGAACCAGATTCTTGCTCTGGATGGCATTACCATGGCCTCCAGTAACACTGCGAGAAAACCTGGAGTCATTTTTGACCAGGATATGTCCTTCAATGCTCAAGCAGTCCAGTGTCAGTTGATTCAGATACCTGAAACGTTCACTGTACCGCATGTTCACATGAAATAAAGCTTGTTAGTTATTCACAGAATTAGCAAAAACAGTAACAAATTTATCTGCATTGACCTGCTGATAATCTCATGCCTTCACCGTAGAGGATTCACATAGATGTACATTTGAAGCAAGAGGCAACATTTCCATGTCTGGGTTTGTTAGTTGTTGAAATCTGCAGCTGGAGTAACTCGCTTCTATCTGATTTTTAAATGATTTTTTTAAAACGTGGAGACACGGGAGATGATTTTGAAGAAATCTTTAGAACTTTCTTCTTAGTGGCAGCAAAACAAAAACAATTTATAATCTCTCTTTAGGACCATTTTACCAGTTGCAAACCACATTTTACTTTAAAAAGTAATTGTAAAGTGACCATTTTAGACAACAGCGTGTAAAATTAAATGGCTTCTTTTAATGACTGCAAAAATATTTAAACAGACATTTCTGCTTTTAAAAGTAACAAGAAGTTATTTATTTGAATAACTACAGGTGCAGACGTGTGACCACACACAGTCACCACATATGGAAATCTGTTGCTGCCAAACTTCAAATGAAATAACTGAATCGAATCGCAAGTGTTTTTCCTAATAAAATACATCAAAACAAATCCCACTTTCCATTTCTGTGCACAGTTCTGACCACATAAATATACTTTTTTCATATTATTGTGCATAAATAGTACCAAAACTGAGTTAGCAAACTACTTTTGAGTTTGCTACTTTCTAAATCTGCTTCTGCGTGTAAAACAGAACTGGCTCCTAAAGCGAACTTCACTACTGTCAATAACAGCGGAGCTCTGTCAGGACAAGCAAGGCAGGCAGTGCTTGCACAGTCAAAATTAAACAGACATCAATTAAAATGAAAGCGATTCCTCCCCTTTTATATCGAACGCCATTCTGCCATAAAGCTTCTCACCTATTTTCACACAACTTTCAAATTATAAAACCCGTCAAACCTTTCAGAGTAGATTGTCTGAATTTTTAATCATAAAGCCCATTCATGGGCTTCGTTACTAAACCATAACAGATTTAAATGACACTGTGCCTTTTCCATTATTGTAGTTTTTATTTTATTTTTTTACCATTTTTGCGGCTGAGAAACTTCACGTCAGGTCAACTGTCTAATTTTTGTTCTTGACAGAGACTGGGGGAAGAAAAAACAAAAACAGACTCATGGACTGTATAAAGACCAATGTGGCTTCCGGGTCTAAAAAGTTAAAACAATGTCAGCGTCTTGAATCCGCATTCTTTTTAATGACCAGCAGGGGGAGACTCCATGGCTGTAAAAAGAAGCGATTGGTTAGAAGAAATGAGCCTCCTGCTCAGCTGATCTGAGCTCAGTAAATGGTTTCCTGGCCTCAGTCGCTGCTTTCAGGTACGACTAACCTGGAGAGGACTTAAGGCTGAGCTACCATGAGTTCCTGGTGTTCCTCACTTAAATCCACCATGCCGTCTGGTTTTAGATAGCTTGAGACATCACAGCAGGACTTTACAAACCCCTCACGGTTTCTGTGTCGATCTTTTGTACTTAGATGTTGTGAATAAGCTCTGTATACAATAAAGCATATACTACATTCCTCTGATTTCATAACTTTGCATTTCTCTTTTTTCTTTACAGTTGGCTGTTCTTCCCTTGCTTCTTATGACTGTGGGTAATTTTGCAGAAATACAATTATGGAGGCACGCTTCAGTCCCTCCAAATGTGTCCTCACAACCCAGACGGACCCAAGGCTCAATTATACGAATCTACACAGGCTGCAAGTGGCCAACGCTGTTTCCAGTGTTTACACGTGTACCTGTGCAGTCTTGCTGTCAAACACTACCTGGCGATGGGATGTCTCTTTCAGTCAATTTAAATAAAAAAAAAAGAACAACAGGAGGTGATCAATGGTCACTGTGGGCTGCAAAGACATGCCATCTAGAAGAGTTTGTGGGTACAGCAAAGGCCTCCGAGGCTTTGTGAACTGAGCTGAAAGGTGCCTCAGAGAGTGGAGATCTGAATGTCAGTGGAGCACACAGGCAGTTATGGTCCTGTGTGCCTGCTGAGGCCATCAGATTAAGATGAACAAAACAGAGCATGAGTTAAATGCTTCACTGTCCTCTAAATGGTTTCTGTGTGGTGTAAGGCTTCAGTGATAAAGAGGTTATTTGCCATTTTGATTTGGTTAAAACTTTCTCTTAATATTGGCAGCCACAGGCTTCCATAGAGGGAACCTGACTGTTGTGTTCCTGTCTGTGTGTCACTGTCGTGTCGCCTCTGTTTGCACTGCAAAGGTTTCCTTCCTGAAATTTTTTACTCTTTTACACAAAAACGTATCAACTGAACAATTATTTATTTTAAATATGAACTTTATTAACAAAAATCAGCTCCCAGATGTTTCTCATTGTCAAAACCTTTGTTTAAAAAAGCCATCTTGATTAAACCCACATCAGTAAAACTTCCCAGCATCCAGGAAATGATTTGATCCCATTTGTGACATAAATATTTCTTTTACACACCAGAACCCGTCAGGTTATCAAAATAAATAAAATTTAAACATTTTCCCCTGCTGATTAATCTGTGATTGGTGTTGTACTGTTCCACCTGCTCCACGGTTGCAGACACTCTTACAGAGGAAGTAAAATAGACCTTCATGTAGAGAAGCAAGCCCAGTAGTTGTCACAACCTTCTAAATTAAAAACAGAACAGAGAGAGGTTGCGGAGACGCCTCAAAGCCTGATGTCATCTTAAATAACGAGGCAGGAAGTAGATGCTCAGACTGCTGCGTAGCGGGGGGGCTCGATCCAGGCAGCCGTCGCTGGTCGACGTTATGACATCAAGTCCGGTCTGCTAATCCCGCCCCCAAAGACAGGCGCTTCCTCCAGTGCCAGACCGGAGTCTCTCCCCCCATCTGAGGATCTCTCTCTCTCAAATAAAATTAAAAAAAAAAAAAAAGTCTCAAGTCTTTGTGGTCTGAACAAGTCAGTGCCATCAGGTGCAGATCCCCCCATCGCCTTCCTCCTGCTCCTCTTCATCCTCCAAACATCAGAGTTCTTCAGCCAGGACAGTGAGGGGGCGGGGTCATACTTCGTGGAAGTAGTCAGTGGGGGGGCTCTTCTCCACCCCCCTCCACCTCTCCACCTTCTTGATGAGCTCAGACACGGCACACACTGAGGAGGTGAGGGACACGAGGAAGATGAGGTCTGCAGAGAGACAAAGAGCAGGAAGCTCAAACAGCTGAGTCTGACCCACAAAAAGTGTCTGCAGGGAGCCGAGGAGGTCAGAGGTCATGACATGACATAACAGCAATACTAAAATAATTCATTGAAATGTAAAAATTTTTAAATGAATGTCTTCAAATCAGTTCAAAAACCTCTCCCACACACAGACACACACAGTGAGGTACCGTGAATACACAGATACAGCACGAGGACAAAGAGTTCATGGATTCTCTTCAGCTTTATGACACTCTCTCTTTCAAACGTCATTCATGAAGAAACGATGAATGAATGTGGTGCAGAAACCCGGAGCTGCTCCTCACAGCTTCACAGAGGCACATCCAGCACCGTGAGGAGCTTCTATAGGAGGACAAACTTTGACTTGAGGTTCTTACCGAAGATGCTGAGACTCTCTGTCTGGAAGATGTTCTGCAGGGGAGGGAAGTAGATGACCAGGAGCTGCCCCATGATGGAGGCCAGGACGGCGAAACAGAACGTCCTGTTGCTGCACAGCCCCATCTCATGGACCATCCGGGTCTGAGGAGCAGAGACAGTCAGAGCCGTGGGGCCGCTTCAGATATGGTTCATTAACCTGACGCTGAGTTTTATTTCAGATAAAATGTGTGCGGCTACCTGCGATCTGGAGCTCAGAGCATTGAACATGTCGAAGAAGACGAAGCAGGTGAAGGTCATGGTGGTGTCTCGAGGAGTGATCACGTTGTCCTGCAACTGGAAATAAAACACAAAGGAAGTCAGCAGGAGGGCGAGACTAAGAAAACAACTGAAAGCAGGAGGTCAGTCACAGAGAGCGCTCTGAGGTCAGTCCCGACGGTCTGATTAATCATCGGTCCTGAGAGCGCAGACTTTCCCCTCGAAGAATGACACGTTTTAACTTTGTTACTCTTTCTTCACTTCTACAGTCAAACGCCAACAAACTGAAACAAAAATGACGTCCGAGCTTCGTTGTCGGTGAAGAAGTCAGAAACAGCCGCGCACCTCTCTCCAGAAGACGAAGAGCGTCCCGCAGACGATGATGAACGCAGACACGAGCACTTTGACGATCAGGCTGCGAGTGATGATGCTGTCTCTCACGTTGCGAGGCGGCTTTCTGATCACGTCGCTGTCCACAGGCTCCACCCCCAAACTAACAAGAACGCACACAGACACATTAAAAGCTATAACATGTAAAAAACAAACAAACACTATCTGCAAGTTACACTTTAGTTATTTAATAACTACTTTTAATTCCACCCCCTCCGGCTCTCAAGTTTCTGTTTAATCTGAATATTCAGACTTCAGTCCAGGTTAATCTGCAGTTTATTTCATGTTACTGAGGTGTAAATGCAGGTGTTCACACAGCAGAGGGCGCTGCAGAAATAAATGTACTATGGTCAATAGCTACCGGACCAGAAACTAAACCTTTATTTGGCTTTAAGTTACACTTTACTTCCTCTGGAAAGCTGCGGCTGCTCCATAAAATATTAAAAATGAAAGAATCAGCCTCGGTTTCTGCTGAGATTAACGGTCAGAGTGAACTTTCAAACACTCGCGTACCTCTGAGCTGGAGGGCCGTCCATGATGATGTTGATCCACAGGATCTGCATGGCGTTCAGCGGGTTGGGGAAGTTCATCAGGGTCGCCAAGGAGATGAGGGTGAGCGCCGCAATGCTCCTGGTGACCAGCAGGGGGAGACAGTTGGTCTCAAACTAATCCAGTAACAGGAAGTCTGACTGACAATGGTGTGTACTCACGTGCTCAGCTGGAAGCGAACAAAGTTTTTGATGTTGTTGTAAATTCCTTTCCCCTCCTCGATGGCCGACCTGGAGGCGGGAAACAGACACTGGCTTTAAACTACAAACTGCTGCTGAGCTACAACCGAAAGGCGATTACAGGAAATGATGTAATTAGTCTTACAGTAAGAAACAGATCCTAGTTTGATGCAGAAGTAAACAGAATATTTGAGACTTCTGGGTCAAAACATACACTCAAAGTTTTTTCATCATAGCTTTAAAACATGGTCATTTTTTGATGCGTTAACAGATGTCAGCGTAACTTAAAACTGAGACCCTCGCCGACTCTCTGGTCACTGGTGGACGGATCTCTGCGTGAAGGATGCGGGGACTTTATTTCATGATGCTAACCTAATCTAAGCAGCGAGTTCTGTTTTACATCCTGATTTTTACTTTGCTGCCAAAGCTGCAAACTCAAAGACAGGAAGTCTAAACTAGCGTCAGGTCAGACTTCCCGGCAGGTTCCTGGTTCTGGTCTGATCTTTGTCACAGCGTCGGACTCACATGATGGTCTGGAAGTCGTCATCCACCAGGATCATGTCGGCCGCTTCCTTGCAGACGTCGGTACCCGTTTGGCCCATCGCCACACCAATGTCGGCAGCTTTCAGAGCCACGGCGTCGTTCACCCCGTCACCCGTCATGGCCACCACAGCACCATTGTTCTGCAGGGACTGGAGAGAGGGGCGGGACTTTAACTTTCAGAGATGAAAAAGTGTTCGGAGCATCATCGGATCGAGGAACAGAGGGCTATCATCCTGTTTGGGCCTTAAATTTAGCGCCTGCAGTCAGACTCTTCCTGCTCACCTTGACGATCTTCAGCTTGTGGCGGGGGCTGGCTCGGTAAAACACCGAAATCTGTGGACAAAGATTCAGTCAGGGAAAACTGAAATGTTCATCTTCACTGTGAGTACAAATCCAAAACTCTGCATGAAAACACTAAAAGCAAAGAAGAAGAAACAGATCCCGGTGTGTGTGTGTGTGTTTGCGTGTGCGCTCACTCTGGAGACGATCTGTGAGAGTTGCTGCAGGTCCAGCTGATCCACCTCCTCTCCAGACAAACACTGCCCTCCTTTAGAGAAGAGGCCCAGGCGACTGGCTGCAGACACAAAGACTCACTTCACTTATCTGATAATGAAGCTTGTTTACAAAGTTATAACTGAGCTGTACTCTCATGTAGCACCACTCTGAACCACAAGGTGGTGCTGTGAGTCCAGACACATCCCAGCATTATTCAAACTAGTCACTAAAATCCATGATCCTACCAAAGCAAACACAGAAACATGAGACTGGCTCAAAGCGGTCTCTAACATGATCTTACATGCAGACAGAGGAATGTGACGCTGGCTGAGGCGGACGCTGCCACTTCATGGTGAAAGTTTCCCCAGGATCATCTACTCTGAGCCTTCTGGCTAAACATGTGGCTACTTAAATAATAACTATGCACTCATCAGTACCGGAGCGTCTGTTATCCTGTCGTTATGTAGATTTCTCTCTTTAACTTAATAAACTAATGATGATCCTGGTCTTTTCAACACTTCATTTCTGCTTGTTTCACAGTAAAAGCCCCATTAATGAACAAATGAAGGCTTTTAATGTGGAACGCAGACAGAAGAGCATCCTGCAGAGAGGAGTGCATCATGGGAGGTCAGCCTGAGCCCACAGCAGCATAAGAAATGTTTTTTCTGTTTTTAAACTTCAGAAATTTGCTTAAATAAACATTAATTTGTTGTTTGTTAAGCTGATTGTTTTTAATCACCTTACAGATTGATAACTGGTGATTTGATTTCAAATCTTTGGAGACAGCTGTGAGATAAATTTCTGATTTGCTTGAACTGAGTGAGCACTAATTATAATCATCACAGGCTGATCTGTTCAGTGCCTGTGAAGAAAACATTAATATTCATGTTATTTCCTTTGTTCACATGTTTTGGTCCACAGGTCTTCAGATATTTGTTTGTCTGTTAGGAAATCCTGTGCATCAGTGTGTTTTTAGGAGAATTTGCTAATGAGGTCCAAACCCTGATTCCACCGGGCTCCTGAAACAGGAAACTAACAAACACCAAGGCTGAACGAGCCTTTGATGAGAAGCTTAAATAAAAGAGCAGCAGCATCTTCCTGCCTCTGACCTATAGACGCGGCCGTCTCCTGGGAGTCTCCGGTGATCATCTTGATGGCGACTCCGGAGCTAATGAGTGTGCCCACGGCCTCTTTAACCCCTGACCTCGGAGGGTCGATGATGCCCACCAAACCCATGAAGGTCAGCTTCCCCATCTCAGGGCCCGATGCGAACGCCAGCACTGGAGGAGGACACACACACACACACAGACAGACACACGCGCAGAGTGAGTGTGTTTTCAGGGCACCACCTGCTCTGCCTTCATGTGTTCTTCTCACCTCTGAGCCCAGCTGAGCCCATGTAGCTGATCTGCTGCTGGTACAGCTCCATCTGCTGGTGGTTCAGGGGGAGTGTGCTGCCTCTGCTGTTGTAGGAGCTGCAGAAGCGAATCACCTGCTCGTACGCGCCCTTCATGAAGTAAACTCCAGGTTTATCCTGAAGACAGGAGGAGGAAGAGGAAGGACAAATCTGAGTCTCAGCGTCACCAGGAGGAAACCAGAGATGATGAAGGGAATGTTGGAGCTGCTGATCATCTGCAGCGCACACTTTAGCTGTTTGTTTTTTTAATGATCACAGCTTCGCTTTTATGCCTGATGATTAGGTGCTGCTGTTCATTTTCCACCTATACGACATTCCCAATGGAAAAGCTTGTAACAGACGAGCCGTGAGGCCACAGTGTGAGCCTTCATTTGAAACACAGTTTAACGTGCGCGTCATCAAAGATCACTCAGGTTGTTTTTATGAACAGTTACAACTCAAAGATGCTTCAAACCTGAACTTCTCCAAACAGCAACACTGATGCTTTTTCTCTAAACAACCTGAAGCCCTTTGAAGGCTATAAAACATTTCACCATCATAGTTTAAATAATTATAAAAATTATCTATGACAGTTTTTTCTACACATTTGTCCTTCAACCACATCAGAGCTCTTCAAAGCGAGGCCTAAAGGGTTCATATGAGTCTCTCTAACAGCAGATCATCATCAGCTCTGCATCACGTCTGAATTACTGATTGCAGACCTGCTGCGTGCGGTGAACGCAGCGAACTGCCATCCACTTCTTCTCTGAGGTGAACGGATGCTCCTCCAAACGGACGTACTCCTGCTGCAGGCCCTCCAGCCCCACCTGCAGGACACACAGAAGCACAGCTGTGAGTGTTGTGTTGCATTAAAGCAGGGATCCTCACCTCCAGGCCTTGAGGGCCGGTGTCCTGCAGCTGTTAGATGTGTCTCTGCTTCAACACACCTGAGTCATCAGCAGGACTCTGGAGAACTTGACTGCATACTGAGGAGGTAATTTAGCCATTTGATTCAGGTGTGTTGGATCAGGGACACATCTAAAAACCTGCAGGACACCGGCCCTCGAGGCCTGGAGGTGAGGATCCCTGCATTAAAGCTTAAAACAATGAGTTTGGGTTTGACACCTCTGGTACCTTTAATCGTTTCTACACCTTTCAAACTGGGGGAGGAGCTACAACAGCTCATTTAGGCCAAATGTAGATAAAGATTGAACTGCTCCTTATGCAAAGCTGCTCTGTTTTTATTCTATGCCGACCAGAAATCAATAAATCAATCAATAAATAAATAAATAAACAGGGCCACTGAGACTCTGAAGTCCTGTGGACTGATTGATTGTTCCAGTAAGATGACAGAATTCAATTCAATTCAATTCAATTCAATTTTATTTATATAGCGCCAAATCACAACAAACAGTCGCCTCAAGGCGCTTTGTATTGTGGGTAAAGACCCTACAATAACACAGAGAAAACCCAACAGTCAAAACGACCCCCTATGAGCAAGCACTTGGCGACGGTGGGAAGGAAAAACTCCCTTTTAACAGGAAGAAACCTCCAGCAGAACCAGGCTCAGGGAGGGGCAGTCATCTGCTGCGACCGGTTGGGGCTGAGTGGAGAGAGACAGGACAAAAGACATGCTGTGGAAGAGAGCCAGAGATTAATAATAATGATTAAGTACAGAGTGAAGTATAAACAAGTAAATAAAGGTGAATGAGAAGAAACAGTGCATTATGGGACCCCCCTCAGCAGCCTAGGCCTATAGCAGCATAACTAAGGGGTGGTTCAGGGTTGTCTGATCCAGCCCTAACTATAAGCTTGATCATAAAAGAAAGTTTTAAGCCTAATCTTAAAAATAGAGAGGGTGTCTGTCTCCCGAATCCAAGCTGGGAGCTGGTTCCACAGATGAGGGGCCTGAAAGCTGAAGGCTCTGCCTCCCATTCTACTTTGAAGTATCCTAGGAACCACAAGTAAGCCAGCAGTCTGAGAGCGAAGTGCTCTATTGGGGTGATACGGTACTATGAGGTCTTTGAGATAAGATGGGGCCTGATTATTCAAGACCTTGTATGTTAGGAGAAGGATTTTAAATTCTATTCTGGATTTAACAGGGAGCCAATGAAGAGAAGCCAATATGGGAGAAATATGCTCTCTCTTTCTAGTCCCTGTCAGTACTCTAGCTGCAGCATTTTGGATCACCTGAAGGCTTTTCAGGGAGTTTTTAGGACAGCCTGATAATAATGAATTACAGTAGTCCAGCCTAGAAGTAATAAATGCATGGATTAACTTTTCAGCGTCAATCTGAGAAAGGATGTTTCTAATTTTATAAATATTGCGCAGATGTAAAAAAGCCGTCCTACATATTTGTTTAATATGTGCATTGAAGGACATATCCTGGTCAAAAATGACTCCAAGATTTCTCACAGTGTTACTGGAGGCCAAAGTAATGCCATCCAGAGTAAGTATCTGGTTTGACACTGTGCTTCTAAGATTTGTGGGGCTGAGTACAAGAACTTCAGTTTTATCTGAATTTAGTAGCAGGAAATTAGAGGTCATCCAGGCCTTTATGTCTTTAAGACATTCCTGCAGTTTAACTAACTGATGTGTGTCATCTGGCTTCATGGATAGATAAAGCTGAGTATCATCTGCATAACAATGGAAATTGATGCAATGCTTTCTAATAATACTGCCTAAGGGAAGCATGTACAATGTAAATAAAATTGGACCTAGCACAGAACCCTGTGGGACTCCATAATTAACCTTAGTGTGTGAAGACGACTCCCCATTTACATGAACAAATTGGAGTCTATTTGATAAATATGATTCAAACCACTGCAGTGCAGTACGTTTAATACCTATGGCATGCTCTAATCTCTGTAATAAAATGTTATGATCAACAGTATCAAAAGCTGCACTGAGGTCCAACAGGACAAGCACAGAGATGAGTCCACTGTCAGAGGCTGTAAGAAGATCATTTGTAACCTTCACTAATGCTGTTTCTGTACTGTGATGAATTCTGAAACCTGACTGAAACTCTTCAAATAAACCGTTCCTCTGCAGATGATCAGTTAGCTGTTTTACAACTACTCTTTCAAGGATTTTGGAGAGAAAAGGAAGGTTGGAGATTGGCCTATAATTAGCTAAGACAGCTGGGTCAAGTGATGGCTTTTTAAGTAGCGGTTTAATTACTGCCACCTTGAAGGCCTGTGGTACATAGCCACCTAATAAAGACAGATTGATCATATTTAAGAACCCTGAAGCACTACAGGAACAGCCAGAAACAGCTGTTGAGATGACAGCAAAGAGAACTTTAATATTAAAAAGGTATTTCTATTATTATTAGCAATAATCACCAGGACACAAAAAGATCGCTGATTGTTTTCAGAAATTGAGAATAATGTATTAGAATCGGTCATTTGATCCCATTTTAAGGGTCATGGGGCGCTCACAGAGAATAAAGCTCAGTGAATCTATTTTTAACAGAATATATTAACATGGAAAGTTCAAACAAGGTCACAGAAAGATCAAACAGTTTACTCGTAACAAATGTACAAAACCCCCCAAAAACAAACATATTTGCTGTTAGACGTAAAAGAAAAATGTATTAGTGGTGCCAAAAGTTTGTCTGAGTGATTCAAATCAAACTACATTCATATTCAAGGTACTAGAATTACCAATAATCATTAGAAAAAAAGTTACTCAGTTTTTCTGCATTAAGCAAAATGTGTGAAAATGTCCTATTTTGACCCTTTTGGAGGGACCACAGCTACTCAATCAGAACACCAAGCTCAACGTTTCCTCTGACCCCCACAGAATGTTTCTGCCACATCAGAGAAACCCACTGAAGGGTCTTCCTGTCATTTCCGGATGTTACATTGAAGGCATTTCTTTGCGTGCCGGCTCGGAGCGCGGCCGTTTGTGCGCTTACCTTCATGGCGAGGGCGATGAGCGCGCCCTCTGTGGGCCGTCCCAGCAGGGCGTGATTCCTGATGACAGAGTCGTTGCACACACAGCCGACCTAACAGCACAAACACACTCAGTAAATACCAGTTTGAAATGGGACGCACCCTCCTGGTATACTGTAGTTCCTGCAGTATGAATAACAAACAACTTCCATAAATTTATTGATTTATTCCAGTTTATTCCTTTGAGCTCTCAGATAAGATAGCTGTAGAGCTGAGACACAAACCGACAGCGCACTCACCTCCAAACAAGCTGCTCTTAAAGAAACGTGGGGAGAAAGAAAGTACAAAAACAGCTCCAAAGGCTTCCTTTGACTTCAATCACAGCTTTAGGTTTGAGCTGTTGTTTGGACCTCAGCTGCTTCTATATGATCACAGCTGTGAGTCTGAGATTACAGCGACAGCAGCTCATCTGCCTCAGAGCAGAGCCGTCATGAGACCAATTTTCACCTCACAGTGATCGGGGTCAGGGTTCACAGTAATGTTATAAAAGTTTTATTTTTGATAAACTTGCTGACTTTGCTTATTGTTGTTGTTTTTTTGGGCAAACAAAAAATAAAGGAGGGAGGGTCTGTGACCAAAGTGTAGCACCAGTCGACACAAATACAGTTATTTATCATATAGTTTGTGCATTACTGCACACTATTGATATTTTATTTTTAAATGTCACGTTTGCCTTCAGTACACGATCACTGTGACCACCGCGTTCCCTTCAGTGACCTCACCTCCACGATTTTGCTGACTGACTGACACGAGAAGCCGTGAATGACCTCTCCATCCAGCAGAACCTCTCCCAGCCCGTTGTAGCCGACGCCAGTGACCTGCAAGACAACACCGAGGGGAAGACAACAAAAAGGTCTCATTTTAACCTTTTAAACTTAGGGACGCTTAGACATTTTTCACAACCCATCACAGTGGGTTTCCTGCCTGTTCCTGTGGACAGGCTGGAGAGTCAGAGGGCATCTACAGAAGCCCGGGCTGATCATTCAGGCCTCACTGCCTGTACTGATCAAACCAACACTTTCACAGGTGTAAATTAAAAAACAGAACAGGCTTTAATTTGGAAACTCAAATGTGTTAGTTTAAATATCTGCTGAGTCACCATCTCACAAAAACACCCACACTCACCCACACAGAGTAGTGACTGAGCCTTTTGGCCTGTTATTCAAACTATTGTGTTATTCAAATATAGATTTGCCAAAACAATAAAGCCACTCTTAAATGACGTATGATGTAACATCCACTCTGTGACCTTCAGGTTCTTTCAGCACCGTCTAATCTCACTGCAGGGACTTTAAACCAGGACACGCCCCTGGCCCAGTTCTCCCAGCCTGCCAGCTGGGATTTCCACATGAATTAACTGGGTGTGTGAGATCTCTGTGGGCTCAAACTTTGATGCTGCATTACAATAGCGATTGTGTTTCAGAAGAACCTGCTTGCGCAACAACAACAAAAGAGGAAGGGGCACTTTGGACACTCAGCTTTCAAAATAAGAGCGTCACCCTTACGTCAAATAAAAAGTTAGTGAGTCTTATTTCCATGTGACCTTGAATTTGGTTCACGTGTTTGAGTTTGTCGAGTCGACTCTTCTGGTGCCTCTCTGACGTGTATCATCATGTGACACTCCTCCATCTTTTTGACCTTTCAGAAGGTGAAACTCTGCCACCATCACAGAGATGCTGATAATGTTAAATACATTTTTAATAACTACAAAAACAGACTGCATACATTTATGAAAAACAGGCCAGCAGGCTGAAAGTCAGCTGAAAACATCAGCAGCTTCAGCCCAACTCACCCCGGGGAACAGTATTCATCCACTCTAACCCTCCAATAAAAAAAAAAAAAAAATTCATCTGGGCAGAAGAACTCAGGCCAATGAGAAGCTGAAGCAGCAGGAGATGCCTCCATCAGGCTGGCCAACAGACTGCCCGACATTATCAGGTGGTCTGTAGCTGGACAGCTCTCTCTCTGAACCTCTGATCTCTCTGGATGAGTACCAGGGTTCCAAAACTTCATCTGCAAATCCACATATTCATAATTTAATCTGCCGCCGTGCAGCCAGAGGAAGAGCTTCAGACTTTCTCACTTCAACACTCGCCACCTCAACCCACGAGGAGAGAGTCTGACTTACTGATGCCAGGGTGAACCAAACCCTCACTGCAGTTTGACTGAAGAGCTGGCCCAATCATCCGCTACCAGCAAATGTGCTCATTGCATAACTGATTTACTCAAACGGGTTATTTATAAATGAGCCAGTAAATGAAATAAAACATTAACAGTGAAGCAGAAGAAATAGACTGAATCATGAGCTATAAAAGGTGGCTGTGTGAAACCAAATCGTCTGACACAAAAAGTGTTTCATAAATAAAGTCAGATCATAAAATTTGAATTTCAATCTTAAAGATATTAAAAAACCTGATCACACAATCAACCACCCATCTGCAGAGTAACTAAAGACGATTAAAATAATCAACCGGAGAAGAAAAAAATAAAATATAATCAATTACCTCTGAATAAAAGCATCTGCATTAGTTTTCTCTTTATTATTGACATATTTTAAGCTGATTATTTAAGAACATCTTTTTCTGCCAAACGTTTCCTGGTTTATTTTTCAGAAAGACAAAAGCAGGAGTCACATCCGACTTCACCTTCAGGAGAGCCACAGGAAGCTGCTAAAGTTTAACAGAAGTCAGCGTGAACACCAGTGTGAGAATGAAGGAGCGACTCAGACCTCAGCGTGGAGTCCGTCTGACGTGAACAGCTGCGTGACCGTCATCTCGTTCTTGGTCAGAGTTCCAGTTTTGTCTGAACAGATCACATTACAGCAGCCTGACGGAGGAAACCACCACAAGTACACACATCACCAACACGTCACCACACAGAGAAAACTATCAGAAAGAAGCCAAATGAACCATTTTCCTGACAGAGAAACTTAAAGGCTTTGGTTTGATCACGCTGAAACAGCGACGTACCCAAAGTTTCCACAATGGGAAGCTTCTTGACGATCGCCCTTTTAGTCACCATTCGCATCACGCCGAGCGCCAGCGTCACCGTCACCACGATGGGTAGACCCTCTGGGATGGCAGCTACAGCCAGACTGAAGGAGAGGATGGGAACCGTTAATAAGGTGAAGTTTGACTGTTGGGGTCTGCGCTGAAAATCCACAAGCACAGAAGTGGTCATGTCAGCTGAAAACTTCCAAACACAGATCCCACAGGTGACGGGGTAAACAGCCCTCACACGTTCTGGCCCCGTCCATCATTAGTTCTTCAACACCATTTCTAATGCCTGCAGCTGTAACGTGTCTCCCTCACTTATGTTACCAAGCTCACTGCCTTTTTCCTCACTTATCGCAAAGATGTTTAATCTTATTTAAATGAAACTGCTCCACACACTGAACACTGGCTGAGTGAGAAGCCTTCAGATGTTTGAGGGCAAATATCTGGTTCTGTGGCTCTGAAAAGTTAACTGCATTAATAATTGATAGAATGGGGAGGTTTGAGGTAACGCCTTATTTTTGCATTTCTGAAGTCTGAACAGTTTCCTGATGATTTGAGCCTTTATTCGCTCTCTAAAATGTAAAAATTCAGACTGTCCTGATCAGTCAGCATACATGAACCCAGGATCACAAACCAGCCACGTCAAGGTGAAAGGCAGCTGTTATCGTTACGCTGTGGTCAGCTATAATCTGATAAGAGAAACACAGGAAGTGGAAGCAGCAGCCTCGATTAGATCATTGACCAACAGACATCACTCAGAGTCACCTGACACCGATGGTAAACATGTCCAGGATCCTCTTTCCCTGCAGCCAGCCCACCAGCATGATGACGCCTGAAAAAGACATCAGAGACAGACTAAGCGAAGACGCCGTGGAGATGTGCTGATGTCTGATATGTACTGTAACGTTCAGGGCAACGCCTTCAGGAGCACGGTGTCCTGACAGCTGGATGTTTTGGCTCTACGATGCAGCACAAGGACAGCTCAGATTTAGCAGACACAGCGACTTCTCTTATCTGGACATGTGTCGTCCTTGTAGTCACCGAACAATTATTTCTGCATGAGACAAACATGTTCTCGTAAATTAATAAACTCACCGATGATGCAGAAGGAATAGAGCGAGAGTTGCTTCCCCAGCAGGTCCATGCTCTTCTGTAGAGGAGTTTTAGGAGACTGAAGACAACAAACAGGAAACAGATTACTACCCCCCTCATTTCATTTCACCCCAAAGACATAAAAGTTATCTTTAAACACCTGAACTAAGTTTATCCTTTGATACAAAAGAACCCCATTAAAATCATGAACCCTATCACTGTATCACCATCTGATATTTTTCTTGTTTTATACTCAGATACAATCTGGGGACACTGACCTCTTCTGCTTGCATCATCTTGAACACCTCCCCAAACTCAGAGTTCTCTCCGGTTCCAATGACAATACCCTGAAGAACAGCAGAGCAGCGTTCAACAAATAAAATGGTGCCAACGGGCATCTTAGCATCATTTAATCTGTAAAGCACCACAGCTGCAGTTCCCCTGCAGTCCAGCAGAGGCGCCAGCAGTAAGTCAGTCCCCGTAGACACCCATGTTGGAACTTTCCAGCAGACATAAACATCATGACAGCCTGAACCAGAAACTGCTTTGGTCTCTGTAGAAAATTTCCCCCTTCATAACAGCTGAAGGGGGTTCTATAACTCACCTTTAATGTTTACATCATTAGGGGCGTGGCGTCTCTGACAGGTGGATGGCAGCGGCTGTAGCTGCTAGCTGTCTGCTAGGCTTCACCTCAGCTAACTGGAGTCCTTGAACTGGACCTCTGAACTGTGTTTGTGCTGTTGGAGCATTTTTAACACAATTATCTTACCAATAATACGGTTGCTGTGTGCTTTATTGGACTAACAGACCGTCTGAGAAGGGTAAGCTCCAGTTTGGCTGAGTGAAATTCAAGGATTTTATTTGGATGTTACTGATTAGCAGGTATCTGTGTGTGTGTTGCTCCCGTACAGTCTGTGGATTCAGACTGATAACTCAGCCCCTCATCCTCTTGTCCAAATTTGGACACTTCTGCCAGCAGCCACTGAGCTGAGGTCGAGGCTTAAATGAGTAAATATTACATACTGTCTCTGCGTTGTGGCTGTTTGGAGAGACTAAATAATGAATTGCTGTGGATCTGAGTAGTAACTCAGACTTTAGTCAGAGTGTGCCTTTATCCCAGCACACATCCTCCAGCTGAAAACTCTTATCAAATCTGAGAAGTAAACCTGATTATAATCAGAGTTTGTGCTTAAACGCAGGCTGGATATAAAGCTGGATCATGCGTCATCACTTCCTCACACTGTCCAAAAGCGAACCGACCGCTGTCCTGTGACAGCAAACATGATGAAGCCGTTTTTAAGAGCTGAAGAAGTAGATCGAGCGAGCATCCTGCTGCTACCTTGGCTTTGCCGCAGCGCACCAGCGTCCCCATGAAGGCGATGTTGCTGCGGGAGGCGATGTCCCCGTTGGTGGATGACAGCTGGTGGACCGTGGATTTGGCGCAGGGGGTGGTCTCCCCCGTCAGACTGGACTCATCCAAAGACAGGTCGGACGCCTGTGAGGGTGGAGGACACAGCGGCCAGTTTTAGCTTCAACCAGGAGAGGAGAAGAAGAGATACTCTGACCTTTAACTCCTGCTCAGTTTCATTAACCCCTTCATTACCCTTCACCCCACCCCACCAGCCTCAGACTCACTTCAGCAAACGATGAATCTGTGGTTAGCAGACAGCCATGCTTCCATCACTGGAGCTACTGATTAACATAAGCTGTTAATGAAGGTTTATATACAAGTTTCCCAGCTGCATGTGGGGTTATGCTTCACTGTGAGAAACTCAAAGCAGCAGCAGAACTGATCTGAGGACAGCCTGCACACATCCTGCTAATGCCACTGTACCAATATTTGCTGATGCTCACTCATGAGATAATCCCAGAGGAGATAAATGCCTACAAGTACTGTTTACACCTGCCTCAGAAATACATGTGGGTAAAACAAGACTTGAGGGCTGGAGATGATCTGCAAATCATCTCATTGGTGCAATATCCAAAAAAAAAAAAAAAAGGGACCTGCTGGCCTTCAGAGCTCTGCTGTCAGATGGAACAGAAACTAATTTGGCTGCAGGTACAGCTTTACCCAATGAATACTCATGGCAAGTTTTCAGAGAGTCAGCTTATAAATAAGAGAGGAGAAGCCATTGAAGTCAAACGTGAAAGTACTGTTCATCTTCGAAATTTCAAAAACTCTTTAAAAAAAAAACAAACATTTGAAAATAAAAAAGTTTGTAGAGATTTGCAAACTCAATACTCGTATCAAGTTTAAAAGAGTCGGCCTAGGAATAAATTTAAAATTTGGATTAAAGGTAAACATCAATGTGCAGGATTTCTGGAAAATTCATTAAAAAAAAAAAATCTAAACTCTGTCTCCCCTACTTTGTAGAGCCTCTCTCAAAGAGTCTTTGTTCCAAGTTTCACAAGATTTCAAATACAAATGACAGAGGAGCAGCGACTCTGGCAAAAGGTTGATGGGTGGATGGACAGCTCGGCGTCTAAAAAAATAAAAAGGAAAGGTGACATCCTCCGAGTCTGTTGCTGCTCCCTTCACCCCCAAATCAAACCAGAGGCTCATGGTGTTGCCACTGTTACCAACACTCAAAGATATTTTATTCCACCAGACCAGTTAAACATCTAAACATGCACCTACATGTGAAGTATGAAGGCCTTCAATCAAAAGCATGCTGAAAACTTCCAATATTTTTGTTCATTCTGGCTCTCGATTACACTCTCTGTTGCAGAGGAAGTTTAAAGAGTGAGAATTTGATTATTTAGAAGGTTTTTGCTGCTCATTAACCTCTCACTGATGAAATGAGAAGATTACTATGTTGAGCTGCATGTTACCTGCTGTGACTCACCATGAAGCATATTCCTCTCCTGTGTTCACAGGGAAATTTGATTGCTTCCAGGAACCTGAAAGAATTAAGTTTCTTTCTAGGAAATTAGAACCACCCACTTCCAGCAGGACAAAACCTGAACTGACAAACACACCTGTAAGATGATCTCCCCAGTATTTCACTCCTTCTCACGCACACACACAGACACACACTCCCAGGAGCAAACTGTGGTTCTGAAGGCCAACAGAAACGTGTCCTAATTGTGTGTTTTTACCTCGAAGAGTCGGAGGTCAGCTGGGACTCTCTCCCCCACCGAAAGGCAGACGGTGTCTCCGGGAACGATCTCTCTGGCCAGCAGGTGCTCCAGGTTCCCCTCCCTGACACTGAGAGGGAGGAAGAGGACGAAGAGAGGAAGAGGACAAAGGGAGAGGAGACATGTTCAGATTTATTTTAGTTAAATTTTGAAGAGTCAGAGAACAGAACAATGCAGCCCATGAAAGAAAGAGCTGTGGGTGTGTCTGTCTCTGTGTGTGATGTTATCTGTGCAGTTTGTTTGGACTCCTTGGTCTCCACCCTGGCCATACAACCACGTGTAACATAAGCTCTTCATGAAGGTTTACGTACATGTTACCTGGCAGCATGTGGGGTTATGTTTCACTGTGAGAAACAAAGCAACAGCAGAGTTGATGTGAGGACAGCTTGATCACTTCCTCTGAATGCCACTGTACCAAACTGCCTGCTGCTGACTCAGCAGGTGAGGAAACAGCAGTTCTTCTGCTTTGATGCTATTTGAGCAGTTTGTTTGGAGCAGCTCTTACAACACAATGTTCATACCTTAATAAATGCAACGTTTTCCCCCCTCAGACTCCGCCTTGGCCATACAACCATGTACAGCACCCCTGTCGGTACCTTGGTTTGTTTCTCAGCAGGGCTACTTGGAAAGGTTCGCAGAGGGGCAGCTTGACTTTTAAATCCATTTGGATTTGTAAATATTTGGAGGGATTCTTTGTCACTGAGACTGAGCAAAGGTGGACATTTGATATCATAACATTATATTAAAGTAAAATAAAAAACTGGTTGACATTACTTTGACGTTCTCATAAAAATATAAAATTAATTTCCTTCTGAATCCAGGGACTCAATTCATGAGGAGGAGGAGGGATGATCCTGATCCTGGCTTTCAGTCTAAATATGATTATGGACGAGGAGACCAGTATCCATTTTCTCTTTATGGTGGACTCCGTTATCTTCATATTTCCTTCTGTTCAAAGAAAAAAAAAGATGGCAGGATTAAACTCACCAGTGACATCCTGGAGGTACAAGCTTCCCGAGCTCCTCTAAAGATTTCTCTGAGCGGTACTCCTGCGCACAGACGGCAAAAATAAAAACTCAGTTCCATACAGAGAAGGAACACACACACACGCACACAGAGCTCTTCTGCTTTCCATAAACTTCAACATTCACGCAGTCGTTAAAAATGAACATTAGAGACCAAAACAGGACGTACCTGGACGAAGGCGACCGTCACTACGATGATGATGGCCTGGAAAAAGAAAAAACAAAACAAAACAGTCTTTAAAAGACACACACACACAAATATGATTTTTCAACTTTTAAGTGACTTTTTTCTTGCACAGTTTTTCTTTAATTTGAAATCTATTCCACATTTCTTTTCAAATTAAAAGCACTTTTTTCCCCTCTTTTTTAAACTTAATGATATTTCCCCTCTCGTTTATCTTTATTACATATTGTGAGACAGATCACCGTTTCCTGTGGCCCTGATCCTCACTGAAGCTGAACATTTATCCTTTTTATTCTCCCAATATCTGAAGCAGCGTGATGATATGAACCAGAATCTGGAACATATTCAGTCTTTAACATATTTATAAATTGCCCATTGAAGCCACACAGTCTGTTTCTGATCATTTCTCCAACCTTTGGAGGTTGGAGAAATGATCAGGTGGATTCAGAGGATCAGCTCAATCTCAGTGTTGTGCTGCTGCAACTCTCAGTGTCCACTGAAGAATGAAAAGCTAAACAAACATCCTGAAGGTTTCCCAGATGACGTCCTGCTCAGTCACACTATGATAACATCCAAAAGTTTCAAAGCATACAGTGCAGTTTGTTCTCAGACGCTCCTGCCGCCTCTCCTCGTTTACACAGGGAGTGCTTGTTTTTTTACGTCCTCTTCTCCCTCACAACTGTAACT
This sequence comes from Pterophyllum scalare, assembly GCA_024447675.2. Taxonomy (NCBI): domain Eukaryota; kingdom Metazoa; phylum Chordata; class Actinopteri; order Cichliformes; family Cichlidae; genus Pterophyllum; species Pterophyllum scalare. Next base: position 178,541 of record JAMQGT020012776.1, on the reverse strand, counting down.
ACATTGATTTTTTCTTTTATTGGCACATCCAGGCAGGATCTGGATTGGTTGTGCATCCTCAGTTTCTAAAACTTTGAGCTCTCTTTGCGGTGCTGCAGATAAATCACTTCAACAATCAGGATGTGTTTGGGTAAAAATCAGCAAAGTATAATTAAGCTTGATTTGCAGCCCTGCATTGAACCTCAGACACACAGAAGATCAATTTAACTGCTTCAAGAAACACCAGCTTTGCTACTGCTGCTGCAGGAGGAGGTGAACAGGGTACCGACTGACTGCGGTTAATAAGATAAATCTGAAGACTGATGAGAGCTTCTGATGAACTCAGGATGAGTATCTAATGGTTTTAGACCCCTCTGTTGTTCTCTGCTTGGACCAGATCTGACTAGTGACCTGAAGGTGGAGCCTGGTGTTCTTGCAGCGATCTGCAGAGTGAAACTGAGTTGATGCCATTTGATTTAGGCACCCTGAACAGGTCGCGTCACTGAAACGCTGGAAGGATAAAATAACCAACAAACCATCAAAGCTATGAGATGCTGAAATATTCAGATTAGCTGATATTTACTCAGACAGCCCATCAACATTCAGTCTGGGGGATTTCCTTTAATGTGTGCAGATGGGGCCAAAGAGAAGATCAAGGGGAATTTTTTACAGGATTAAAATCTCAAAATAATGCAACCCATTTAAAAAAAAGAAAAAGCAGCTAACAACCCGTAAGACATTTTTAACTTTATTCTCCAAACAACTGAACCATTTTTTGGCGTGGCTCTGGAGAGCAGAGGCTGCTATGATTGATTTATCTGGGAAGGCTTCCCTTTGTTACTGGAGTGCAGACTTAGGCCTTCACAATCAGGACATTCTTCACCTTTGCACCACAGGACAGAGCACAATCATTCATCGACCCCACGACCGTCACATTTTGAGTTCCACTCACTCTGAGGCTCTAAAAATAGAAAACTCAGCAGTCTGGTGTTCCACTTTCTGCTGATATTCTCTGCCGTCTCTTCTTTTACCGTTGCATGTGTCACACATTCTTTAACAGCTTTTATACATAATCTCATTTGGCAGATGCCAGCAGCGTCTCTCCTGCATGCAGCTCCATCTCCTCTGCTGCAGACGAAGCCACAACCCCCCCCCCAAAAAAAAACCCCAAACAGAACAACAACAAAAAACCAAAACAGGAGAAATGAACACTGTGATCGTGCTGCTGGGGTGTGATGTGTAACGTACCACTGTGATGCTGATGGCATCATCAAACTGGTGCATGATGACGCTGATGACCGCCGACGCCAGCAGCAGCAGGATGAGAGGATCTTTGAACTGCAGAGAGACACAGGCCGAGGTTACAAACCGCAGATGTGTGTGCGTTCACAGCTTTGAGTGGAAAGTTTTACATGATGAGAGACGTTTGGAAGATGGACAATTTTACAAAGTGTGATTTTTTTAGTTAACACAGCGAGGACGTCTTTCGGGGGAATGTGTGGACCTTTTTTCTTGGAAAGTGCGGATTCATATTTACAGTGTGGACATTTCAGAAACTGTTTTCCTAAGTTTCTGCAATGTGTGTAGTTTTGCACAGTGTGTCAACAGACAGCAGCGTCTTTAAGAATGAATAAAAAGAAAGAAAGTCCATATCTGCAGAAAGTGGAGAGCTTTTTTGGAAAGCTGGACCACGTAAAGATGTGTGGACAATTCAGAGAAACGAGTTTTAGGTTTTGTTGCACGGTCAGCGTTTCCTGTTTGTGATCAGCAGGTTGTACATTTGTGTTTGTCTGTGAAGTTACTGTTGTACATTTGATGAAATGAGCCTCAAAAGGATGTGTTTGGATTGTATGTCCTGAGCCGTGATGTCAGCGTAATGTTAGAGTCCCAGTGTCCTCACAGGGGTGGAACAAACGATCCACAGCAGAGAGCCCAGGCTCACTGACTGAACCAGGCCAACAAGGTTCAGCTCCAGCATCCAAATGACCCGGTTTCTCCATCCCCACTGAACGTTTAATCCATGACGTGGCGCAGCTCCTGCATCCACAGACTCAGGAGGACTCGGAGCAGGAAGCAGCAGGGCTGGTTTGTGTTTAATGAAGGAGCAGCACGATCATGAGACCACAGGAGGCGACACACTTGGATTACAGCAGATTACAGACAATAGGTGCGTTTGTGAAGCTGGTCTATCAGTGATTAGAACTGTGAAGCATGTGGCTTTAAAGCTGCTGAAACTTTCAGGAGGGAGACAAAAGCATCACAGGTGGAGCGATGAGGAGAGCGTGACCTTCCTCACACCCGTGTTTCCACATTACGTGATCTTCGACTGCAGGTCCTTCGGGGCTGCCGTGTTGTGCCCTTTCCTGCCAAGATTACCTTCTGTACACAACTTCAGGGACTACGACGTGAACTGAAATGCCTAAAAGCATAAGCAAAGTTGCAGAGCGGTAAGCAGTACGGGCAACATTCCCTCATCTGGTGGACCAGTGAGCTCGTCCCAGAGATTATTTATTTAATATTTAGGGGGAAAAAAATATAAGACTTTTTTCTGTCTATACGTTTAAAAGGAAACTTTTCTACAGCAAACCATCAAATTTTCAATCTTCAGACCGAACACAGAGTGAAAATAAAAACTTTCATTTCTCTGCACAGCTCGCCTGACCTGTCAGCTCGAACAGTTTGAACCTGAAAACATGACAGAAATGTGACGGCCTTGTTCTGAAAGGAGCCGTCTATCCTCCTCCTCCTGTCAGCACCTTCCTTTAACCCTCCTCACGGTGTCCTTCCTCCCATCCTCCTCTCACTTTCTATATTTAAGCACTGGGTCCTGTTGCTGCTCAGAGGCCCTCGTCCCTCCTCTTCCTCCCCTCTCGTTCTCTGATTGTTTCCCTCAGCAGCAGCACTTTGTCCTTGTCAGAGTTCACATGGACAAAGCAGACCAACAACAATCTCCCCGAGGCTGCTTCCATTATACAGCCCGATCCGAAACGCTACCGTGTTCGACTAGTCCAACTGTCTGCCGTCGTGGCCCCTTCAGTTAATTTTCCTCATATATAAAATCAAACACCCGTGTGTTTGTCTTCAGTATTTCAGGACTGAAAGAGCCATTTAAAATGGGCCTTTGTACCACTCCAGCCCCCCACCTCTTGTTTGGGATTACGTGGAAGTCTTTTAAAGATGAACGTGAGGTGATGAAAGGTATGTCTGCTGTGTGAAAGCAGCGTGTTGGGCCTTTAAAGCAACGTAACAAAAATAAAATACTGAATCTGTATTATTCTAAACCGCGTTATGCAAGAGTGTTGTTGTAAGCAGACGTGTGCGAGTTAACGCAGCGTGTCTGCTCACGGCGGAAGAACAATGCCACTCGGGAACACGGCGAGCCTGCGGACGCGTATCCAGGATAAAAATAGCGTGTTGGTGTTTTTCTGCTGCTGCTGGATATCTGAAGGACTCGGGGGCTCACCGCCACCTCCACACAGTGAGAAACACAAAATCATCTTCAACCCGTCTAAACGGGTTGTGTGCGTTACCTGTGACAGGTACTTCCTCCATAGCGGCTCGTCCTCGCTGATGTCGAACTCGTTCCAGCCGTGGTACGCCCTCCTCCGGCTCACCTCTTCCTGGGTCAAACCCAGCTGCAGGTCGGCCTGTCGGCAGCAGCGTGACACAGGGTGACGCTCACATTAACATTTCAGAGATGAAGCTCAGACAGAAAGTGGAGGACACGTCTTATTGGTTCACTCCAAGTCTGATGAAATGTCTGATGTTCTGAATCACATGATACCCAATATTTGCATCAGTGATGATGACTCGCATCTTTAGACCTCCATAAATGAAAACACAGTTGGGTGGTCATCGACATAAATGTGTTGAAGATGAAAATCCTATTTGAGAATGAGCTTTTCTGCTTACCTGCAGGATACACGCTACTTCATTGACGGGGAGTTCACTGGCTTTTCTGGACGTTAGTACTGGGACCATGGTCTCATCTTCACTGGAGGGGTCGCCTTCGGAAAGCTGAAACAGAAATAAAACCGAAGACTCAAACTGCAGCTGAATGAAGATAAAACTCATGTTCTGATTTTAGCACAAGATCTGCTTCTCAGAGCCTCCAAGCCAGGGGTCGGCAACCTTTTCTATCAAAAGAACTCCTCCTGAGCAATTCTGAGATCCCACAGCTCCCACGGTGGGAAGCAGTGAGAGGGCAAAATATTAAAGCGAGTGGACCCTTTTCAGACAACTTATAGATACAAAAGTTCTCAATGAAATGGAGATGTAATTACATCCTTCCACATTTTGATCCTACACATTTACTCAGAAGTGATTCCTCTGTGTAGGAGAGGATCTCTGCATTGTATTTTTGCCTGGAGCTCCCATGAGACAAACGGAGTCAAAAGATGGGTGGTTTCCAGAGATGTTAGGCTGGCAACACAAATCCGAGCTGCAGGCTGAAAACTACAGCTCCTCTGATGTCAACCTGAGACTGAGTCAGTCACCAGAGTTAAAAACTCCTGTAAAGCTTTCAACTGGCTCCTAAATACAAGCACAGCATTTGTATGGATAATGTTAAGTGTTTAATCAACTGGAAAACGATCGATTAAATAAAGAAGGAAAAATTTAGACCTTAAACGCCGCTAAAACAGGAGTCACTTTCTGACATTAAAAACTGAGAGGATGCAGCTGTTTAATGTGCAGTCAGGTTGGAAATCAGTTTGTGTTCATCGTGAAGATTTAGTGTGCAGAAAGCCAAGAATAGCCTTCTCACAGACCAACTTAACTTTGCATCAAACAGCTTCAAACCAGCTCAGCTGAACTCTTTAACTCCTGCAGTCGGTGCTTGCTGTCACACATGACGTTGATCATTTCCTTCCAGCGAGCAGAAACAAAAAACCCACCAAAGGCTGCAGGTCTGAGGAGGAAGGCTGACGAAGAGGGAGCTGACAGCAGGAAACAAAATGAGGACGACAGCAGTGCCATCAAAAGAAACCTGCAGGGTTTAAAACGAGAACAAAGAGTCGAGAGGAAGATGATTCCAGTCCCCCATCACTAAGAAGAGCTATTTAAAACACCTGCACAGGTTTACAGGAAGTACACTTCATCACATGAAAGACTCACTAAAGGAGCTACTTGAAGAAAACTGTTGACAAAATCAGATCTGAGTGATCCTCAGACTGCCCCGCTGTCGTTTGAGAGCTGCTAGCACTGGCTAACAGAAGAAAGCCAGCTTAGGATCCTGGAAACCAAACGATCCCTCCGGGAATCGAACGCCCTGCTCACACCGATGGTTTAAGTCCTGTTTACTCAGAAGAAACTGCCTTTCTTCTGGCTAACGTTAGCTTAATGCCACACACATAAGTCAATCTGTTTCTATAGCAGATTTAAAAACAGCTGTTGACCAACGTGGCTGTACATCTAAAAAGATTTATTAACAGCATTAAGAGAAGAAACCTGAGTAAAAGAATATCATAAATTATGTACTCAGTGGGATTCAACAGCCAGAGGATAAAAAAGGGTTTTCAAACAGGTTTTAAAAGTGTCTGATGTTGGAGAGGTCCTGATGGGAAGCAGCAGTTTGTTCCACACTTTCGGCCGGATCTCCTCTGTGCTTTAATCTGGAGCTCGGGACAGAGAGGAGCATCAGCTCAGCAGGCCTCAGTGATTTAGTGGGAATGTGCAAACTTAAGAGGAGCCGGAGGTGAAAGAAACTCATCTTAATGACAGCATTAATGTGTTTAAAAGAGACCTGACACACTAACAAGTGGATGGGAATTCTTCTACAGCAAACATGGTGGTCAAAATCTACTTTCCTTTTCTTAAACCTGACTGACTGTCTTGTCATGTGCCTGAACACAATCTTCACTCAATTTATGGCCCCAGAGACTCGACTCAGGTCTAAGTCTCACAATAAAGCTGCGTGTGAAGCGTTTATGATTAATAATCAGTTTTAGTACCATCCAAGGTCGAGCGCAGGTATACCTGCAGTCACCTGCTGCTGGTGCTGGTGGAAAGCTGTTAACCTAAGCTCAGCTCGGGTGTCAGGGGAGGTACAAGTTCACCGTCAGCAAACAGATCTGTGGCATTACAGCTGTGATTCTTCAACATGAGCACCAACAGGCCTGTGAGGAAATAAACAGCCACCCCTTAATGGTGGCTGAGCACTGTGGGAAGAAGTCTGTCCCACAGAGGTGAAGGAACTCCTGGCATTTCTCATCTGCTTTCAATATTTTCAGTCGGAGCCTGAAGAGGAGAAGCTGCCAGGCGGTTTACCTGGAGGTCGGAGCCTCTGTCACCTGGTAAGCTGCAGCTTGAGGTAATTTCCCCACGCAGCAGCTAAATGTGATGAATAAACACAGCGAGTCAGCAGCAACAAAAGGAAGGCTGATTAATGTGATGCCCTGAGCAGCGCACACAGACACTCAGGTGATCTGTGAGGAGAATGCAGGTGCATTAAGGCTTTCTAAGACCTTAAAATGTCACAGCAAAACTGAAATTACAGCTAAAACAGAAACAGCCGATGCAGCAGAGTCACAGCTTTAACATCCACCCTGCAGCAAAATCCCAACACTTGTGTGAAAGCTGTAATCGCCCGGATCAAGGGCACAGATTCCATCTTAATGACACTAATATTTTAACCAATCACAGTTCACTTCATAGACGATACAATAGTGCAGTGCACAAAATGCATGGTGTGACTGGGAGAGATAAACCAAATATCAAAAGTAAATTCTGACTGGTTGGATTACAATTATAATCAAGATTATTTATGAAAACTTGAAACCTCAGTTTGTTTGTTTTTCTCCATTTTTGCTCTCTGCTTTTCCAGATAATAATGAAGCAAACTCGATAAAACCAAAAACCACAGACAGAGAGAGCAGGAAGCATGATGGCGGTCAGCAGCTCTGTCTGAGCGCGCTCACATAAAAGGGGCATCTGACCTGTCATGTGACTCTTCTGCACAAAACGGATCAGCTGAGCACCGCTCACACCGATCAGAGCCATTATCAGAGGATCAGGTGACAGAAGAATGCAGAAAGGATAAATGTTTAAAAGTGTAACGCTGCCCAAAAATGTTAATCTTGTGAATTTATGGTCATCACAAACACGCAGAGCAGAAAGAAGGTCAAACACCCTCCCACAGCCTGACAAAGGGCACCTCAGGATCGCCTCAGTGTGTTGCCACATCACAGTGATAGTCTTACTGACTGAACAAAAGGCTACAAAGCTGCTAATCAGTTTTCTAATCTACGCTCAGAGGTTAGCAGCATCAGGACCGAGGGTCAAATCATTTATTCACTGTCTGCACCAGCAGCTGAATTCAACAACACACAGTTCGAGCTGCTCCAACTTCCCTGCACAGCTTCACCCTAACCTGTAGGACACAGCTCCACAGGTTGCACAAAGGGTAACTTTGCAGTCCAGATCAGACCATAACACAAACATATATCTGAAGAAAGACAAATTAATGTTTTTGGAATAAAGGTGAACAGTTTTTGGTGTGTCAAACACTATAAATAAAAATGGCACATCCTCATTGTCCAGGGTTACAGTTGGGGTCATCACTGATTAAGACTGTGACCCCACAGGGTTAAACATACAATAAAATACAAAATATTGCACCAGTGCCAGTTACTGCACAGAGGAGAGCATGTACCAGATATACTGAACATACTACTGGAGCACAGCGAGGTAGCCATAGGAAGTGACACATTTAAACATACTGGAAATTAGAGTGATGCTTCCAGCTGATTTTAACCTGAAACTCTGAACATAAACTGCTCTCCATCAGTTACCATGCTGATCTAACAGGTGAAAATGAGAGCCACGTTTGTGACATCATTCGCTTGTCCACCAATCTTTGATTCAGCTTTGTCACATTTTCTTGTCAAATATTCCCATTTTTATCATTTAGCTGTTGCTACAAACTGTGACAGAATTTCAGAGTAAAGCTACTCAACATTAAACTGCTAAGTGCTTAAAACATAAATCATCAGAAGATTGAGAGAATCTGGAGAAATCTCTGTGCAGGGATGGGGCTGGAAACCCGTGATCTTCAGGCCCTCAGGCAGCACTGCAGTAAGAACAGGCCCGATTCTGTCCTGGAAATCACTGAGCACAGCTCAGCATGCCATCCACAGCTGCAGCTTAAAGAAGAAGCCATATGTGAACCTGATCCAGAAACAGTGCTGTCTTCTCTGAGCCAAAGCTCTTTTAAAAACGGACTGAGGCAAAGTGGAAATTGTTCTGAGGTCAGACAGATCCCCATACCACCTCTGATTTCAGCAGGCTCATGCTAAACTGCATCCTGCAGCTATCCCAGCAGCACGGCTTTGTAGTAGAAGAGTCCGGGTGCTGAACTGGCCTGCCTGCAGTCCAGACTTTTCACCAGCTGAGAACATCTGGAGCATCAGGAAGCCAAAAGCAGGACCAAGCAGCCCCAGGACTGCTGAGCAGCTAGAATCCTCAATCAGACAGAACGGGACAACATTCCTCTCCCAAAGTCCAGCAGCTGCTCTCCTCAGCTCCATTTATGGACTGTTGTTAAAGCAGAGGGAATGCTGCACAGCAGGAAACACAGACCTGTAACAACTTTAGAGACGTGTTGCTGCCATCAAATTAAAATGAGCTATTAAAATTGTTCATTTCCTCAGTTTAAACTCTTGATATGTTTACTATGATCTATTAAAAAATGGGGTTTATGAGATTTGAAAATCATTGCATTCAGATTTTCTTTACATTTTCCACAGCATCCCGACTGCTTTTGGAACTGGAGTTGTACGTAAAGGTTCAGAAATATGAATAAGCACGTTAGCGTTTCCCTGAGAGTTCAGACTGAGAATCACCTCAAACACCTGCTGGCCTCCATGCTGCTTTTAGTCAGTCTGTCAGCTTACCTGAGACACAGGTGAGCATCCACTTTGTGCAAAATTCCTGCAAACTCATGCCATCTTAACACAAAGAACAGCAGCATCCACGCGCAGAGCTGCCTCTGTGCCTCTGACCAAACGTCCTCCTGCTTTAAAAATGTCCTTTCTCAGCAGACAGAGGAGAGAGGAGCAGCTTGTGAGAGCAAGGAGCTGAGAGGATTGTTTCTGATTAAGAGTGAGTGGAGCTTAGAGGACCATCCTGCTGCCTCCTCATCAGACTGCCCCTGCAGGATGGGAGTGTCACTGCAGTCTGAGTCACTTCCTGTTCCCATACAGAATCTCAGTACGATTTTAAACTGATGCGAGGACCGAAGAGCCACATTCTGGTGTAGTCACGTTCCTCACACTGTAGTTCCTGCTGTCGGATGATTAGCCTATGTTACTGCTGAGCAAAATCTTGAGTGGCATCAAAGTGTGAGTTGGGCTTATTTCATGCAGCACAATAAAAGAGAAATCTCCCAACCTAAAATGAAGTATTGGATAGGTTAAATGTGACTGCAACCCCTAAAGCCCAAAACCGTCACATTTCTCTCACAAACACACACACTAACCAAAGATTACCTGTTCAGGTGTGTGCTGAGTGACAAGAGTTAATATGGAGCAGCTTGTTACCTTTCCCCAGCCTTTGTTCCTGCCTTTTGCTCCGGACTCATTTAACTGCATTTTATAGTTTCATAGCCTGAATGTGATCATCATGAATCGTGGGTAGAGAAAAGCTCCAAAACTTTGATGCTTGATTCGATAACTGAATGTTTAATGTTTTATTAGACGCTGAAATCTCAGTGAATTATTATTTAATGCTGTTGCCCTCTAATCTTACAAAATGACCAGCAGCCTTCAGGTTTTTCAAATATTTGCCTAATTCACCCTCTGGTTCAAATTCTGGCATGCAGGCAATTATTTTCCTGCTGCTGTCGGGGTTGTAAATGCTTCACTGGGAAGCACAGACTGAGCAGTGAGGCTCAGAGATACTCTACTAGCCAAAAGTATTCGCTCTTCTGTCTTCACACGCATATATAAACATCCCATTCTTAATCCATAGGGTTTAATATGATGTCGGCCCACCCTTTGCAGCTATAACAGCTTCTTCTGGGAAGGTTTTCCACAGGGTTTAGATTGGGATTGGGATTTTGGTAAAATCTAGGAGGGGTGCATGCAACAGGTTTATATTTCACCAAAAATCCATCCTCTGATGGTATTATTTTGTCAATTTTCATGCATATGTATGTATTTATTTTCTATATTTATACTTTCGGGAGCTTTCATTTTCTTTGTGTGACCTTTGACTTCCTAAGTGTGTCACTTCCCGTAGTTTCAGGCTCCTCAGCGGGCTCGAAGCCCTACTGTGGACACGTAAGGTTACGCCAATGCTCCTGGTTACGGAGTGGTTAAGCACAGTGAAAGTGCTAAAGACCTTAAACCTTTTTTTTTTTTTACACTCGTCTTATCGAGTTGTCGGATGTTTTTAGCATGAACTGCTGTTTTCCTGTCTGCACAGCACTATTGTAACATGCTGATTTGCTGATCTGAAGCTTGGCTGCGGGAGCATGCAGGTGGTTTCTCATGCCGTCTGCGCTTCTTCCCTCTCCCTAGTCAGAAAGGTGCGCATCTAGACGCTTGGTCACATGAAACTGCTGTACTGAATTTATTTTTCTTTAAACTGCTCTGGGAGAATAAACCCGCCTCAGCTGTCAAAGCAACACAACGCAGAGGCTGCAAAAACAAAGTGTAGAGCCAGGCCGGCTACATCAGTTTCAAGTTATTGCAGTGGCCATTGTGGGGTTTTTTTTTTTTTCCTTTGACGGAAGGGTCCCAACAGTTTTATCCACGTCTGTATAACCCTCTGACTGGTTGGGGAGCGTGCCCACTACTGTGTGAGAAAGTTCAGTGAACTGTCAGTAAGTTCACAGGAAATATCTTCCCACGCAGCGAGGAGCTGTACACGCAAATGTTCTTATAAAAACTGTGACTGGAGTCTGATTTCAAACCACAGGAGGCTTCATTATCGCTCTGCAGGACAGCCTGGATCTAGCGCAGTGAGGTGGAGGCTGTGAGTAATTTTCCTCCACTAAGGGAAAAGATAAAAACATTCAGGTGTCCCTTATTCATCCTTGAACAGTTCAGACATCAGCCTGTCAATAAGTAAAGACTGAGCCATTAAAATATAAAATTAATGCAATAGAAATGGACAGTATAATAAGTACATTACAGTTTATAGTGCACTGAAACGAAGTAGGGCTGATCAGGATGAATACGTGCACCAGGAACGAGCTCTGAGACTCTTCAGCCTGCAGCTAAATCTGATCCAAGACCAGAGTTTTTGCAAAAGGGTGATTTTGTACAAGTGAGCTTGCGTGTAGCATTAGGCTGCGCGATTAGTGAAGAGAGCCCCAGGAAGACCTGCAAGGCAGCCTCTTAATGCTTTTCATGACCCTGCGTTCACTCAGGTTCATGAGTGGCGCAAATTTCAGACGACCACAATCCTTGCGGGCTGCGTCGACCTGACTTGCAGTTACATTTCTTGAGAGGTGACATCTATGGGGCTATTATTGTAGCAAAACATCTGTGTGAAAGTAACTCAATCCGCGTGTGTGTTGCTATCTGTGTGGAGATTTGTGTGTGTGTATTCAGATACGTGTGTACTCAGACTTGTAAATGAGTAAATCTGCAGTGTGAGCAGATATTAATGGTTGAAAAGTCTTAATGTTTTGCTCAAATCACTGAAATTACACACAAGTCTTCAGTTACAGGTCACCCAGATTTTCAACTGGCTCTCTTTACACACGTGACTTTTGCTACACTTTAGTGGTGGGCGGATCGATCCAAATATCGATAATATCAATACCAACGTTGGTATTGGTATTGATCAATCCCAGTGTAATGAGATCGATACTTTAGCTTCAGTTTCTCTCTTGTATGCAGCGCTGCGGTTTCATCAAAGATGCGAGCTGACTGTCTAAGTGCAACTCCTGTCACAGCACAGAGCAGGCACACTTTGCTCCTCCCCTCCCCGCAGTGTTTTGACGTTATACCGTCACGTGACACGCAACATATTTTACTTGGGGAAAAAAAGACTTTGTCAGCACTCCCAGCCCGCGGGCCACTTCCACTTCCCAATTATTAATAAGTATCTGTTTCAGTATCGGCAATACTGGCCCTGTATTTACTTGGTATTGATCTATACCAAATCTTGCAGTATCATACATCACTACTACACTTCTACCGCCACAGGATCCCAGCGTTTTGTCTGTAACTGAGGGTTCTTTCACCCTCAATCTAGGCTCAGGATTTCTCACATGTACCATCAGGTGTCATATTTCTCAGTCTTCCGTCACATTAGCCTACTGGTAGCAGTGGCTGTGCAGATGCAATGCTGGCTCTGATGGACACTTCACTGGACTTACCACATGCTAACTAAGTACCTGTTTGATTGTTCAGCAGCTTCATAAGCAGCTCGTATTGGAGCTGTGTGAAAAAAAAAAAAGAGATCTGTAACTGGAACAGCTGATTATTCAGCTGATGGTTCACCAGCAAACTCCGACCTCAGCTGGCAGAGAGCAGCTTGCTGAAGCAGTTAGCTAAACCTGACTGTGTAGGAGTCAGTGGAGGCAGACTAGGATATGACTGATGTAAGAATGGTCAAAGTACTCGAAGCTTTATCACACTAAAGGAATTACGAAACATGAATAAGCAGAATAACTGTCTATGATTGCCTCCGTCTTCAAAGTCCAGTCACAGGAAATAAAGGTTTGCAGACCCATCACGTCGGTCATGCAGATCCTCCAGCTGCAGTTTGATCTCCTCCCTCCTCCGCTGCTATGACTCCAAAAGGAGGTGCAGAGGTCAGCATGATCCACTCAGATACAGTCTCATGGAAACCTGCACTATATTTTGCACATTATCTCTTAGCCCGACTGTACCTTCATGTCATGTTCTGTATCTGAGTGGATCATGCTGACCTCGGCACACACAAATGTTTTGCTACAATAACAGCCCCATACACATCAGGTTACGTCATATTTCCAGTTACGTATGCAGGACTGTTGCAGAAGCATAATTCAGGCCTGAAACATACGACCTAACCTGACGTGCACCTCTCAGGAAATGTAACATACTAATAAAACACCGGGACACGACTACATGGTAAATAACACATAATGCACAAGCATAAATGACAGCAATGTCGTCAGCCACTTACATAGGTTACACTGGAGCTCTACAAAGATTTAGCACAGTCTAAATCAAGCCTTACCATGGGGTTGTGTCCCAGTGTTTTACATGCAGTGCTGGACGACAGAAACGAATAAAATGCTGGGACTTTTTCTCTCATGGGTACCCGCTCTTTGTTGTGGTCAGCTTGTTTTGTTTTTTTTCTTCTCGGTGTTCACGTGATTGTCCCTCTAGTTTTTCCACTTTTTTGTAGCTGGAAATGCACGGGATGAATCGACAGTGCTGAACAGGCCAAACATGATCGTTGTGGGCTGCGTCAACCCGACATGTAGTTACATTTCTTGAGAAGTGACAGTCAGGTTAAGTCGTAGGGTTCAGAGGGGATTTCTGGTTATGTACGTAAGCCACGCAAAGAGCCGATGCAGAAGTCTAAATCAAGCCAAGGACCTAGGTTACAGCGTAGGGCCTCCAGTTATGACGTAGGCTATGGTGCTGGTTTCCCACTGAAGAATGAATCCCAGGCATGTGGACACCAACATTTTTCTGCTAGCAGTGTTAACATTGGCTACACTCTGGTAATTGATCAGACACACACACACACACTATTTGTGTGTGTGTGTGTGAATTAACCATACTTCATTTCTTCTATTTAACTGAGCAGTAAATGAGGCACCAGCCACATCCCAATGGAAAAACAGCACTGTGAAGGCATTTTAACAAACAAACTGAGCGCTCCGTCACTAAATTGGACACAAAAGGGTAAAGTGAGTTTTATCCTTTTTAAATAATCACATTCAGAAATGAAAAGAGCAGAATGTTTTCTCCATTCGCCGAATGCTGGACTGACGGTGACCCGGTGAACATTTTAACCTATCCTTCAACCTTTGTAAGAAATCTTGTCCTTGCTCCTTCAGTTTCATCCTTTACCTCATAACACACACACAAAGCTGCTGTCTTGGTGTTACTTTGATACAATGCCTGTTTTGTGTGCAGAGAATGTGTGAAACTTCAGCTCTTTGTGCGGGCTCCAGTTTCTTCATTTGAAGCAGTAAGCTAAACTCTGGATGCCAAATGGGCTGTTAGCGCCACGCTTCACTAGCTGCTGGTGCTCATTTCACTTCCTGAAGGATGGACAGACACAGACTCCAGCTGAATATCAGTCGAGCTCCGATCCACATCGCTGCATCCCTCCCTCTAATTTAATGATCGGCAGAAAGAGAAAGTAGGTCGGAATTCAACAGCCGGCGGTGACTTTCAGACGAGGACGTGATTGAATTCATTAAAGAGAAGGAGGTCTGTCCACAGTGGGACTCAGAAGTTTATTTCTGGACCAAACGGTGCTGAAAATATTCACAGATTAGAAGTCTCTAGATCTTACCCTGATGGAGAAAGTGTTTGGAAAACAAAAATCAAAAGCATCTTCATCTTCAGCGCTTTTTAAATTCACAGCTGGACTTTTAGAACTCAACTGAGTTATAGCATTGATTCCTACTGTATAATAAAAATGGAAACTGCACCACAGCAGACCCAAAGCTCTTTACAGAGCAGGCAAAACCTTCAGGGCAGAAGACCTTGGCATTAGGGGGCCTTTAACGCAGTGACATTTGTACTGGTTTTAAAAGCTGAGAGCTGTCCCCACACTCGAGATTTTTGAAGCATAAATAGAAATAAAATGCTTATGTCTGACTTCAGCATCACCACCATCTAACCTTTCATGTGCAGCACGCTGATGTCGGATGCTCCCAGCAGCGTCTGGCATCTCATTAGCCACTCGTTAGAAAATGTCTGAACCAAAAACCCACCAACCCTGGGACAGGACGCAGCAAACTGGTGACTGATTTATAGTTTGCAGGAGGGTATCAGCACACGGGTCTTTTTACATATGTTGTTTATAACAAAACCTGTGTGTAAATAATTACTCCCTGCAGTCACCGTTTCCTGAGTGATCAGGAACACGAGCATCACATGACCTCACAATGAAAATGAGTGCGTCACACTAATGAGTCATTGCAGTACGTTTGTTCAGGTACATTCCTGTCAGTCACTCAAACAATCTGGTTTAAGATTTTTTTTTATCAAATAAAGCATAAAGGGTTCCTGGTGACCTTTAAAAGTTCAAAATTCTTTAAAAGCCATAACTCCATGCAGCTCAGGTTCATTGGCATGTTTGCTCAGTTACACATTAATCAAATCAGAACGCTTTGAGGGTGTAAATGGGTGGGACCGGATTACAGGAAAGCTCTGGGTGGATGTGGACACCATTCAGCAGCCTGACGCTGACATACCCGAGTTTACAGAAAGGAACGCACCGTGCAGGTTATTATGGTGGAGAGGAGAGAGCTGGCACAGCTCCACCTCCACCCTTTTTGGCAGGTTCACACACTCCATCTCAGAATTCAAGAAGGTTTTTTTTTTTAATGATTTACATCCTCAAGGCCGCCTCACATCTCAGCCACTGTCTTATTATTGAAGATAAGCTGCTTATGGCACCTCTGTGGAGCAGGAATAAAGAGCGTGTCAGAGCATGGCAGCAGAGAACACCTACAGCCACCACACTGCACTGCCCATACAGACGCTAATCACCGGCACTAACCTGAAACTGCAAATTAACTTCTGAGAGCACCTGACCTCACAGAGACGCTGAGAATGCGCGAGGATTATTTCTGTACTTTTTCCAATTAGCACGTTAATTATTTAAGATTAAAAAACAAACAAACAAAAAAAAAACAGAACAAAAGTTTCAGAACAAAGGGACACCTGCTTTCACGGGTCTGTCAATAAAAGTTTATGTGAGCACTAAATCAAAGTCTGAGGTGGTGGTAATAGATGTACTGGTTGAAGGTGACGTAAGTGGTGCTGTCAGTCTGGTGTAGCGGGCTTTGTTGGCTGTGGTGAACGTGTAGCTGGCATCATTGATTGTGTTGAGTGTGTAGTTGGTGTAGGTGCCGCTGTAAGCAGTGCTCTCAGTGTGGGAGTTGTTGGTGTAGGTGCTGTTTGTGTTTCTGTTGTTCTGGAGAAGCTGGTGTTTGTGTTGTTGAAGGTGTTGGTGGTCCTTCTTGCCTCCACCCTGGAGACCCCCTCTCTCCCCCAACTGGTCATGGCAAATGACTGCCCCTCCCTGAGCCTGGTTCTGCTGGATGTTTCTTCCTGTTAAAAGGGAGTTTTTCCTTCCCACCGTCGCCAAATGCTTGCTCATAGGGGGTCGTTTTGACTGTTGGGTTTTCTCTGTAATTATTGTAGGGTCTTTACCTTACACTATAAAGTCCTTGAGGCCACTGCTTGTTGTGATTTGGCGCTATATAATAAAATTAAACTGAAATGTCTTGATGTTTTGGTGTCAGTGAAACGAGGACAAGGAGCTTCAGTTTTGCAAACAGGCCAAACAGACCAAGCTAGCTGCCTGGAGGCAGCTCCTCTGAAGACAAACCAATGCTTCCATTAACCACGTGTCACAGAGCTCAAACACCACCCTGATCCTTTCCCTTCATTAGACTCATGACCACAAGTCTGCAACTTGAGGTCAACAAAGGAAGCCCATTGGACGCTGAAGAACACATCTCTCTGAATGAGTGCATCACTCAGATCAGTTTACACATTTGTGCTCTTCATCAGGGTGGAGCTCCTGTTTTAATCCAATAACTGAAAACAGGCCAAGACTCACCATCCACCCTCTGTCTGAAACACCACTCTGTTTGGTTCCCCTGTCAGCTGCTTTAAACACAGGTTCAAGCTTTATTTTAGATATTTACTACTGAGAAATCTCTCTCACACACACACACACCCTACTGTAAACTCACTGCATCGATTCAAATTTCAGCAGCAGCCACAATTGATTTTTAGGATGCAGCCCCACATAAAAGCTGAATAAAAATCACATCTGAAATGTGTCTCACTGCTTTGATGCTGGAACACAAAGAGGATTACAAAGAAAAACCTGTTGAACTGATGATGAATACCCCAGTGAGGCATTTAAACTTTACCTGTAACCACTGAACCCACTTCACACACAGTTTGGGTAAGAGGCTGTGAATATCATCTCAGATTAAAGAAGAAAACCTTATAGGACAAAATGTGAATATTCTCAACAAACTGTAAGAAATAAATATCTACCTAAATAAATAAACCTTCACTGGGAAAAACCGGAGTAAACTTACAGACAGGAACAATGTTGAATATTCTCATGCAATTTAAGAACATTCACAGGGAAGATTTTACAAGACTAAACCAGACATTATCAGAATGAAGTAGAAAATACATGCTTTTTAAAAAACAAAACAAAAAACAAGACTCAACTTAAATATTCTGTTATTAAAAAGTCTTATTAAACTTGATTATACTGCATGTTAGTTGTGTAAGTGTATCGTTGGTGTGAAACACCAAATTAAGATGATAACTCAAAAAGAACCAAGTGGGAGCAGGCAAAGATGAGGAGACACTTCTGCCGAGACCAGTACACTAAAGGACGTCAGAAATTTAAGAGCGTTACGATCTCCCAGAAACCTGGAAGTCCTGTCCTGAAAACTTCAGAGATTTTTCTCATGAATTTGAACAAAGACAGCCTTAAAGTAACAAATATAACCTGCATATGTTTTTATAATTTTTCAAGCACACTCATACACCATTATTTACTGATTGGTGATGTATCAGGGTAATACACTAAGGATATCGAGTTGTCTTTTTTGTCTTACTTTACAGAGTCCCAAATAAATTATTTTTAAGCTACATAATGTTTATTTTTTTCTCTAAAATGCCACTAGTATATTTTTCTTGACTTTGTAGCAATAAATTATATATATTGTGTTAGATTGTTATATATTTATTCATTACTTTTAATAGTCCTAGCATTATAATTACTAGCATTATAATTTTTAAATTATAAGGGTCCTAGACGCGTTCTTGTCTGAAGTTATTTATTACCTATAATGACTGAAGTATTTTTGGCTCCCTAACTTTACTGTATGTAGTTAAATCTGTAATATGTAATAGCTATAACGGCCCTGATATTTCACTGTATTACAGTTGGCTATATATTTGGTGTCCGTAAAGCCCGTGGCGCTTTCCTGCCTCTGTATCAGTGTTATATGCCTGGCTGTTTGTGTAACCTGTGCCGGCCCCGGCTCGCTGGTACAGCGCAGACCTCCCCGTGTTAGCCGCGGTTAGCCTCTAGCTGCTCCGCCGGATAGCGCACGGTTCTCGGGGACGTAGACCGCAGAGATGCCGCTGTAAGTCACCGACACTCAAGAACACTGAGCACCGCTGCCTGCGTCTCCTGGTCCGCCATGTCAGCGGCAGGGGGCTAAACAACGCCAGGTTCCCCCGGTGACAGCTACAGGCTAACAATCGTTATCAGCGCTCCTCTCCCGGAGTCAAACTAAACCAAACAAACACGGTCGCCGGGCTGTTGTCAGCCGCCGTGGGTGGCAGGAGCGCCGCGGAGGGTTTCCCCGCTGGAAACGTGTTTAATTCGTGAGCTCCGAGGCGGCTGTGAGCTGATATCACCCGCCATCACGAAGGAAAAGTGAAAATTGTCAAACTTACCAGTGGTTCCCGTGTCTTCAGCATCTTCCGTCAATTCCCGGAGCGGAGCGTCTTCTTCCGACTGAGATGCGTTCACCATGCCAGCCACACTCACGGCTGCCGCTCCGCGCTTCCGGACACCCTTTCAAAAGGAAGATGACCAGCGGAAGCGAACCAATTGCGCTTCTGCTGTTTCTACCTGTTAAGTGATAAAGGTGAAATACTAACGTTAATGGGGAGGCGTGCAAACATCAGACAAAGAATAATAACTCAAACTGTGTCTACAATATAAATTACAGCAACTCCTGCAATGAAATACAGCAACAGCAGCAACTTTTGGTGCATAGTATTTGTTTTGTTTTGTTTTTAAATGGAACAGAACTAGTTTTTCAGCAATTTGCTAATTATATTCCCTTACTGTGAAACGTGCACATTAATATGAAAGTTATGTGATAATTAAATAAACCGATTATAGTTGTAACAAAACGTTTAACTATACACAAGTATAAAAACAGAAATGAGCCGTGTTACTAAATAAGATTAAAATAAACTAGCGGGAAAGTTTAAGATGTTTTTACACCCACCAGGGAAGACGAGTCTGCAGCGCCTCTGCTGGCTGGCTTTTATTTTGAATACACAGTACCTCACTTCCTGGTAGGTTTCGGCCGGCTTACCTCACCTGGCACTGAAGTTCCTCTGATCCGAACAGAGATCCTGCGTGCAAACACATGGCTCACTACAACCAGTACTACTGCCTCTACCAGCAGTACTAGTGTGATCATGTGTGATATATATTATAAATCATAATTAATCATAATGTAATAGTTCTGCAGGCTTCTTGAAGGACATTCAGAGCTCTTCTGCGGATGTTTCTGCCCTTTTTTCTGTTCTCTGTCAGGATGATCCCACACTGCTTCAGTGATGCTGAGGTCCGGGCTCCGGGAGGCCAATCCACGGCTGATAGAAAACACAGGTGAACACTATCCAGGAATGCTTTGACTGCGCTGGCAGTGTGTTTGGGATAATTGCCATGCTGAAAAATGAAACTGTTACCAATCAGATCTTCGTGGTGGATGAAACTCTGATGGAGCCTACCTAAAGGCCAAACACAGAGAGGCATTCGCACCTGCGGGTACCAGGTAACCCAATGTGCATGTTTCTGGAGTGCAGGGGGAGCTGGAGAACCCACAGAACAGTGAGAACATTCAACCTGCACACTAGAGATGAGCTGACGCTTCGGGACTACAGAGAGTCTCGCGTTCCTCACAGACGATCTCTGCACCGACTGCAGATTTACCGTCAGGGGCTCTCGAAGCTTCGTCTTCCGGCGTAACCCGGAATCACAATAGCAGCTGGCTCGGTTAGCAGAACAGCTGAGAGAGTTGTTTGTTCGTTACTGTAGCATCGCGGGCTGTTACAGCAGCGGCAGGTAAATACGGCAGCAGGAGCAGAGCCGGCATGAAAACAGATTAACGGATCAGCCTGAAGGTGGTTCCGTTCGCAGCCTTTAGCTTCAGTGCTGCTAGTACGCTGAAGCTAACAACACCCTGAGGAGCAGAAGTCCCGAGAAGATCCTCCAGCTGCAGGCCTCTGTCCACGTTTATTACAGGTATTTAACTTGGGAAAAACAGCTGCTAGCCCGCGGCTTAAACGGAGCCGTGTTTGTGTGTGTGTGGTACAACATCTGGGTTCAAGCTGCACCTTTAGCACTTCTCTCTGAAAGCGCAGACGCACAGGCTGGGTCAGCTTGAAAGCGCAGATTTCCGTGATTTTTCTCAAAAACAGTCAAGAAACTGCACGGTTTACTGCGCAGAGCCCGGAGCCGGGCGCGCTAGCTCGCCCCCCGGAGGAGGCCGCAGGACAAAGGCGACAGACCGCCTTCATTTATCCCGAACATGGCGACAGTTCCGCCGCCAGTAACGCACTTTAAGTGACTGCAATGGCTCAATGAAACCCAACACGTGACAAACATGTCCTTTAACCACTCAGAGGTAATTTAAAGTCCGGCATTTACATTAAAACTGCGAGTCTGCTGTCAAAGGCTTTGACCTTCTACAATAAATTCCTCCAAAAAAATATTTGCAAGCAGATTTTTTAACGTTTAATTTAATTTAACTAAATAAGTTTAATTTACTCCAGATTAAAATGCTTTTGTTCATCAAATGGCTCCAAAAAGCAGGATAACGCATATACTTGAGTTCACTAAGGGGACTTCCTGAACAGCTGGATTGGTCATGCATGGTTCCTCCAAAGACCCATTTGGAGCAGGAAAATCTCTGGAAAGTGAGGCCAAGGAGCACTACGAACATTTGCTTGATATGCTTTTTTTCTTTATTTGGTGTTCACGCCGTTCTCAGTGACTTTTTCAGACAATGCCCAGTTCATCAGTCATCGTAGCCTCCTGGCTGCCGGTCCAAGGACACGCCACACTCCTTGGTCCCAGCACGCTGCTGAATAAATGAGACATAATTAGATGATGACAGACAGCTGTGGCTGGCTGCCCGTCCTGGCACTGCCTCTGAACCCTCTGCTCAACTGCCCCCAGCAGCTGAGCCAAAGAGCACACCCCACTGCCACAAACGCTACAAGAGCAAAGAATAAGAACATAATTCACATGTACGTTTAGACTGATCTGAGGTCAGCAGGTACAAACAGCTGCTCTGTTTCAGGATCAGAAATGAATGTTTATAGAACAATAAAACTGCTGGGGGGGTGAAGAATCTGTATTTATTTATCAGGGAAACACAAAGACTTCAGACCCTCCCTACACACAGCACACACAGCTTGGAGGGATTGGTCAGTGATCTCTGATCACATATAAGTCATTATTTTTACTGCGAACTGAGAAGAACAACATAGGATATCCATTGACAAACAGGAGAAACATTTTATTTCGGTGCAGAAATGGATAAATGAACTCAGCACACACTGGGACAGCTGACTGTGAGTGCTGAAAATCCTCAAGCCTCCACTTGTGTTATAAATTGCTTTATTGTGCACAAACAGAGAGATAGTAGTGTTTGTTGATGCGCTCTGTTCACTGCAGCACAGCTTGCTATCTTTAGCAGCCTCCTTGTTTCTCCAACACATGTTCACCATCATTATTGATAGTCGGGTATACTCAGTAGCTTTGTTTGGACTCGTGCGGGGCTTCTCTGTGTCATTGTTTCACAGAACAGCGTTATCAAGATGTGGTGAAAATCCAATTGGCCTGCAGGTGTCACTGTGGCCTCGATACAATTCCGACAGATGCTTTGAACACTTCAGTGTTTCACAAAACCTCGCTTTGCCCATCACTGCTGCTGAGTAGCAGGTTGGGTTAACCATGATGTTACCTGGATAAGAGGAAGTCCTGCCTTATTGTGCAGGCTTCTAGTCAGAGTCTGTAACTCATCCAGGTAATTACCCTCAGTCAGCTGGAGGACATGTGTCTATTAGACAATACTTAGACAATAAAAGTATTTAGCTTAGTTACATGTGGAAGTGCTTGGGTGAATGTAAACATGTTGTATAAGTGCTTTGAGTGCTTAGTCAGAGTAGACAAGCCCTATATATGAACTAGTCCATTTACTTCACTCAGTGTGTTCCCTCTGGATCTGTCAGCTCACAGAGTTCGTCCATGTTATTGCTCAAACTCTGTACATTCTCCATGATGATCAAATTTAGTTCTCCAATTAGCTGTCGAGAAAAAACCAAGAGAAAAAAAAATCATAAATTTTTCTCTAAATCGTGTCTGAGCAGCTTTTACTGACTTCGTCTCGTTTGTTTTTCCACAGCTCAGCTTCGAGGCATCATGGGGAACCAGCTGGCAGGTATCGCCCCCTCTCAGATCCTCTCTGTGGACAGCTACTTCTCCGACATTCACGACCACGAGTACGACAAGAGTCTGGGCAGCACGCGCTTCTTCAAGGTGGCGCGGGCCAAACACCGCGAGGGCCTGGTGGTGGTGAAGGTCTTTGCCATCCAGGACCCGTCTCTGCCGCTGACGAGCTACAAGCAGGAGCTGGAGGAGCTGAAGATCCGCCTGCACTCCTGCCAGAACTGCCTGCCCTTCCAGAAAGCCTCTCTCACGGAAAAAGCCGCCATCTTGTTCCGCCAGTATGTCCGGGACAACCTATACGATCGCATCAGCACGCGGCCGTTCCTCAACAACGTGGAGAAGCGCTGGCTCGCCTTCCAGATCCTCAATGCTGTCGATCAGGCTCACAAGGCCGGCGTCCGCCACGGGGACATCAAGACGGAGAACGTGATGGTGACCAGCTGGAACTGGGTGCTGCTCACTGACTTTGCCAGCTTCAAGCCCACCTACCTGCCCGAAGACAACCCCGCAGACTTCAACTACTTCTTTGACACGTCCAGGCGGAGAACGTGCTACATCGCCCCTGAGAGGTTTGTGGATGGAAGCATGTTTACCACGGAGAGCGACCAGAACACGCCGCTGGTGGACCTGACAAACAACAACCAGAGGAGCAGAGGGGAGCTGAAGCAGGCCATGGACATCTTCTCTGCAGGTACAGAGACACTCTGAGGCACTTCCAGAAGCTTCTGTCAGCTTTTAGATAAAAACGTTGCTCTAATGCTTCTGCATTTAAAGGGCTGTTCCGTAGATACCAGAGATCAGACTGCAGTGTGCTCGGTCCAGTTTTGACCTCATCTGTGTGTGTGTGTATGTTTGTGTGCGTGTTTTGCAGGCTGTGTGATAGCAGAGCTGTTCACAGAGGGCGTCCCTCTCTTCGATCTGTCCCAGTTGCTGGCGTATCGTAAAGGACACTTCCAGACGGAGCAGGTCCTCATGAAGATTGAGGATCGGAGCATCAGAGAGCTGGTACTGACTCTGCTGCTGTTTCTGAGCTGCACTTTAGAATTGGCTGGTAATTCTGTGTAGATGGATCATTTCTGTGTCTTTAGAGCAGCTGAATGGTAAAGTAAAAACCCGTCTTTCAGTAGTGGACTCTTCAGACTCAGACATGCTTTAGTCTGTGAGGTCAGGTCATGCGTTCTGCTCCTTCTGGAGTCTCACTGTTTTCTCAAACACGTTTTTTTTTTCTTGAAGTTTGGCACCTAAAAAATGAAATCACTGCAACTGTGGTTAGGAATATGTATCAGTGGTTTTATATAATAACAACCCCCCAGAAAAATGCAGAAGCTGCACTTTAGGAAGGTAACACAGACTTATTGCCTGAACTATTTGTGGACTGATCTTACTCACATGTGGTCAACCCAGAGAAAATCCTGGTGAAGGAAAAATATGGTTTATATTCTTCACTGTTAAAATATCAGAGGAAACTTTTGCTTCCCTGCTGAGGGTGATATCAGGTCTGTTTGATGTTGCTGAGGTCGTTTGGTGCTTTGTTGGCGTTGCCTTCTTATTTTGGGTTTCCTTCAGGCTTTGAAGGCACCAAGTGCAGCGTCCAGAGTGAGATTTTAATTTGTGTGTTTGTGTTTTAGGTGGCTCAGATGGTGCAGCGGGAGCCTGAAAAGCGTCTGACAGCAGAGGAGTATCTGAAGCAGCAGAGAGGGAAAGCGTTCCCCGACATCTTCTACACCTTCCTGCAGCCATACATGGCTCAGTTCGCCAAAGAGACGTTTCAGTCGGCAGACGAGCGAGTGCTCATCATCCGCAAAGACCTCGACAACATCCTGCACAACCTGCACGGAGGTGACACATCAGACACGTCTTTATGTTTAAAAGTTTTCTGAAAATCTGTTGCAGCTGTAACTTCACTGTTGGTGTATGTTTCTCTTCAGGCTCCTCCTCTTCATCCCAGGACGGCGGCGATGGTGCGATGAGCTCCCGGGAGGAGCAGGGCCTCATCGTGCTCGTGTCGGTCATCACTTCCTGCCTCCAGACGCTGCACTGCTGCGACTCCAAGCTCGCTGCACTGGAGCTCATCCTCCACCTGGCTCCCCGGCTCGGCGTCGACGTCCTGCTGGACCGCATCACACCGTACCTGCTGCACTTCTGCAACGACCCCATGCCCCGCGTGCGTGCTCAGGCCGTGCGGACACTAGCCAAGGTTCTGGCACTGGTGAAGGAGGTGCCGAGGAACGATGTCAACATCTATCCTGAGTACATCCTGCCGGGCATCGCCCACCTCGCCCAGGACGACGCCACCATCGTCAGGCTGGCGTACGCAGGTGAGGGACACAGAAACACCACAGACACGAGAACAGGCGGGTTTAGTTTGGAATCAGATGCTGAACCCTTCTTTGGCTCATTTCTTCTCAGAAAACATCGCTCACCTGGCAGAGAGCGCGCTGCGTTTCCTGGAGCTGGTTCAAGAAAACAATGTGAACACGGAGCAGGACCTGAACGGCGAGGATGCGGAAGAAACGCTCCACCCCAACGAAAACTATGACTCAGGTACGCACACCACCCTTCCTGCTGCTGGTTTTAAACGCGTTGCTGTTTACCATTGTGACGACCTCGCCGTGCGTTTTATGTTCAGAGCTGCAGGCGCTGCATGAGATGGTGCAGCAGAAGGTGGTGACGCTGCTCAGTGACTCAGAGAACATCGTCAAGCAGTCGCTGATGGAGAATGGCATCACACGCCTATGTGTCTTCTTTGGCCGGCAGAAAGCCAACGACGTCCTGCTGTCTCACATGATCACCTTCCTCAATGACAAGAACGACTGGCACCTGCGAGGTGCCTTCTTTGACAGCATCGTGGGTAAGGAGGCCTCGGGGGCGGGGAGGCTTAAAGCAACAGTGAAAACTAGCAGGGTCAACAGCGGGTTTAGCTGGCTTGCGTTGAGGTTAGCCACTAACAAAAGAGAAACAGTTCTCATCAAAGGAGCACTTCATCACAGCTTACAGCAGGCTTTAGAGGCCTGAAGGTCAGAGTAAAGCAGATTGTGCCTCTTTCCATGAAGATGTGTAGCTAAACAGCAACGCTGTTACAGCTAGAAAATAATGTTTCTCTAGCAGTTCAAACAGATCAAGCATCCAGGGTACCTCTACTTCACAGACACTGAACTGAAGCTAAAGTTGGGCAATATGGGAAAAGATGTTATGATCATTTTTATTCATATCAGTCAATATTGATACATATCACAATAAAAATCAAATCAAATGTCGAGCTTCAAAGTTCCTTTCACTCCTAAGTGAAGATAAAAGATTAATTTTGGTTTAAACATAATTTATCTTCAATGTCAAAGTTTATGGTTTTATCAAAGGAGGCTGAAGAAGGGCAAAGGTCATTCACAAGAAGACACACAGAACACCAGGAACCTTAGCAAAGGCCTGGAAAGCAGTGACAATTAGAAATAAGGATGAACACAGGTGATCCCAACGAGGTGTGTCTGTGTGCTGCAGGCGTGGCGGCGTACGTCGGCTGGCAGAGTTCGTCCATCCTGAAGCCCCTCCTGCAGCAGGGTCTGAGCGACACTGAGGAGTTTGTCATCTACAAAGCTCTGAACTCGCTCACCTGCATGTGCCAGCTGGGTCTGCTGCAGAAGCCGCACATCTACGAGTTTGTCGGCGACATCGGTAAGCAGCGCGGCGGGTCGGCTTCTCCCTGAGAGAACGCCAGAACATCACGGGAGTTATTTTCCATCAGCGATTATCTTGTGTATTTATTCATGGCTGTGATGTCAGACACCAATCACTGAACCTATTTTGTCCCCTCCTGCCTGCCGTAGCGCCGTTCCTGTGTCACCCCAACCTGTGGATCCGTTACGGCGCCGTGGGCTTCATCACCGTGGTCGCGCAGCACCTCAACGTGGCTGACGTCTACTGCAAGCTGATGCCCCACCTCAACCCCTTCATCACCCAGCCCATCATCCAGGTGAGTCTGCAAAGTCGTCATCATCATCCTTAGTTCACCCGTCTTCATCATGCTCACCCACTCCCCCGCCTCCCACCGCAGATTGATAAGGAGCTCGTACTGCTGAGCGTCCTGAAGGAGCCCGTGAGTCGCTCCATCTTTGACTACGCCCTGCGCTCCAAAGACATCGCCAGCCTCTTCCGGCACCTGCTGCTGCGCCAGAAGAAGCGTATGGGAACCATCCCAGAATGCCCCACCCCCGATGACCCTGCCATCGCTCAGCTCCTCAAGAAGCTGCTGTCACAGGTCAGAACAGCACCCTTCTCACCTGCCTAAAAATATAAAGGACCACTTCACCCAAAGCATCATCTAAATGCCTTTCATCATGATTTGAGTGCACTGAGCCTTTCAGAGATATGTAGGTGTGTGTGGGTAAGGTAAGGTAAGGTAAGGTGGTACCCAGATCAAACCGGTGATTTTACTATGGGTGTGACAGTCTCTAAAACAGCTGTTTTCTCCATACCTCAGTTTTTCTTCAGGGGTAAAGTTCTGCAGTGATGCTGGCTGCAGTCAGAGGGGGGCAGTAACACACAGCTTTTAGTCTCTTCCAGAACAAACTGCATGTTTCACCCTCGGAATAGGTTTACTCAGTGCTGGATTTCCATGCTGTGGTTTTGGGAAATATTTCTGCCGTCTTGTTTCTCTGCTGCTGGAAAAAAAATTTCTCATCTGTTTTTCAAGTTGATTTGAAATCTAAATTCTTAAGCAGGCCATCCTTCTTTTTCTGGATGTCCTCGACTTTGGCCACTTGACACATCGTAGCTCTTCACACATTCCCGAGGAGTTCCTCTGCTGCCGGAAGTGAGAAAAGGGGAAAACAATGAAACGTGTTGATGGCAGGCACAAAGCTCTGTTTGTGTTTGTGCTGTTGGAGCACTTTAAATGCAATTATCTGACCAATAATGTGACTGCCGTGCACTTCATTGGACCAACAGACCGTCCAAGAAGGCTGAGCTCCAGTGTGGTGGTGGATGTTACTGAGAACTAATTGGCAGGTATCTGTGTCTGTGTGATGGTCTAAACGCTGACAATGAGGCTTTAAAAGGAAATTCAAATGTGGCTGGTTTGAGACAGATGTATTCCAGCAGTGAGACAAATAAGGAGGGAAACACTCTTAAGAGGAGGATTGAAGACTTTAAGCACTTTGGATCCTCCTGACCATCGCAGCCTTATCCCTGTGCTCCAACATGTAGACAGTGATTCACGCTCCCACACACTCTCCGCGCACTGGAGCTGTACTCGAATGAAAGTTTGTGGCAGCCGCCAAGGTTTTCCTCAGAATCAAGCTCGAGGGCCAAAACTTTCCTAGGAACGTCTGGAAGCAGGCCTGCACTCTGAAGAAAGCTCCCATAAACTCCTCTGCCAGAAACTTGTAGCTTGTACAGTGTGAGTCACTCTGCTGGCGCCACGTGCCTGCTCCAGTTTACGCTCAGAGGGGCCGGGCTCGTTGCTTGGATTAAACCTGGTCACTCTGGCCTTAATTAGTCTTCGTGCTCTGAGGACACACACACATCTGTGCAGCGTTCTGGAGACACAATAGCAGCAGAATGTCATCTCAGTCATTCTCACACAAAGCTTCACATGAACTCATCCTCACGTTTCCGTCTGCAGAGACGCCAAACATGGCAAATCTGACCACAGCAGCTTGTTTCTCCTCCTCACGTCTGTTTCCCTCCTTTTGGTGTTTGCAGAAAGTGTTACTCGTGTTTGAGTGTTTTACAACCCTCAAATATTCAGCCCAAGTCAAACAAAATACACAAAATAAGTGTAGCAAGTGTTCCAAGTGCAGCCTCCAGCATGAGCAGCTCCTTAAGATTTGTTGATCCTGCAGCTGATTCGACGAAGAGCTTTATTTCCAAACCCGAAAGGACAAATGGAGGGAATATACATGGAATATGTATATTATACATATTCTCCATATACATGGAGTATATCCGGAGCAGGTCCGCAGTGGGTTCAGCCGTGTTTGTGACACTCACGCTATTTTCATGCTTACATTTCCTCTCATTTAGACGACTTCAAAACTGATAAAGGTGTGCACCTGGAGTTTTGGTTCCTTCCATCACAGCACTGTGTTAAACTCATTGTGTTTCGGATGTGGAGCTGTTATTGAGAAGAACTTTATTTAGTCCAGTAAACATCTTTTAGCTGAAGAAGAATGCAGGAAAATAAAATCCCAGATAATCCCACATCTGGCAGTTGGTCTGTGACCCTGTTTGATCCACATCTGCCGCTCCTCTGGCTGAGTCCAGACCTCCGTGTTCACAGTCCTGCTTTGTATCCTCTGCTCAGGGGATGACTGAGGCCGAGGAGGACAAGCTGCTGGCGCTCAAAGACTTCATGCTGAAATCCAACAAGGCCAAAGCCAACATGGGCGAGCAGAGCCATGCGGGGGAGGCGGGGCAGACCGGGGTCATCGACCTGGCCACCCTCGGCATCACCGGCCGCCAAGTGGACCTGATCAAACCCAAAGCTGAGGGCGAGGACAAGAGAGGTAACTTTATCCACACAATGAATCAGTAAGAAAGTTTTTATCAGCTAAAACTTTTTTAGCATTTCACAAGATATGTGTTGCTTTTGTCATCTTCTGAATTGTTAAGCAGCTTTTTTCTTTAAGATGAGCAGTAAAACTTTTATTTATACATCATATTATTGCAGTGCCTCTAGATTAGCAGACTGGAGGGTGTTCTCCAACTACAGGGGGCTCACACTACTCAACCTCTCTGAGAGGGTCTGTGCCAGGGTCTGCTGAACCTTAGATTCAGGAGGAACAATGAGGATTTCATCCTTCAGTCCAGCTCTTTATGCTCTGTCTTTATCTGTAGCACGATGCTGCACATGGCATGAGCTACTGCAGAGGCTGACGCAACAAAGTTAACACAAAAATCAGTCAATAGATCTAAGAAAGCAAATTCCTACCATTATCCAGAGACAGCAATCAGCAAAAAAAACACCCAGAAAACAAGAAGTGGAACCGGGCCCAACAAGCCCCGCCCCCCGCAGATGTGTCAGCTGATCTGAGCATTGTCTGTCTTACAAACATGTCACTCCCCAAACACTGAGTCACTGAGATAACACACAGGTCCTACTGTTCATCCCCATAAAAGCTGAAGTAAAATCAATTTAATTTTACAGCCATTTTAATGTTTTATGAAAGCTTTATTTATCTCTTATAATGAGAACATACGCGATGTGTCGGGTAGGTGATATTCGAGGAAGTGAGTGGGCAGATTGATGGAGAGTCAAAGGTTGAGTCATATATTTGTGTATTTGGATCATATTCCCATCAAATGTCCAGGGACACTAGTGAGATGCTTTTTACTGCAACACATGATGATGACATGCTTTGTTCACCTGTCAGTCAAAGAGGCCACGCCCCTAATAATGCAAAGCTACAGCTGTTATGAAGGAGTAAATTATCAACAGAGACCAAAGCAGTTTCTGTGTCAGGCTGTAAACATGTTTATGTCTGCTGGGAGTCGATGGGGACTGACTCACTGTGGTGCCTCTTTTCTGTAATTCTGCTGAGGTATTTACCTTCATCTGCAGCCAGTCCAGCTGAAAGAAGCCGACTGCTGAGGAAACTCCACACTTTAATCCCTCTCATTAATCACTTTGCCTCTGTGATCACCAAGCAGCAACACTCATCAGATTCACTTCATCTGATCAAAGTTAAAATTCCTTCCAAATAAAAGTGTATTTTTACTGGACACAAATGACCACATGACAAACGGAGTATTTTATTTGTTCTTTGTGTGACAAACACATTTGTTTGGCCTTCAGTGTTGCGTCTGCTGGTCTCGTGGTTGCATCGTGGTCCGAACTGTTGCGCAGCGAGAGCTGAGTCTAACATCCTGTTTGCATGTCGTGTTCTCTCTTGCAGCAAGGAAGCACACCAAGCAGGACTCCACCATGAACGAGGAGTGGAAGAGCATGTTTGGATCTCAGGAGCCGCCCTCCAGCCTGCCCGCCACGGTAACACTGTCTAACATGCAATTTTATTAATGACTTTCTCCTCTCTTTGGGACCTGGTGGGATCGAAGATGGCTTTGAGGCTCGCCTGTGACCTTTCACCCATGCTGGTTCCTGTGGGAGACGATTCTGCCGTTCTGGTTTGTTGTTCAGTCTGTAAGCTGAGTTTTGGGTCTGTTTGCAGGCCGCTGATGGGCCAGCGAGTCAGATCAGGAAGAGCGCCGTTGCTGCGGCGGTGCCCGTGCTGCAGTCGATGGCGAGCGGTCCCACCTACCAGCGCCGCATCAACACCTGCAAGGCAGAGCTGCAGCAGCTGGTGCAGCAGAAGAGAGAGCAGTGCAGCGCCGAGCGCATGGCCAAGCAGATGATGGAGAGTGCCGAGTGGGAGAGCCGACCTCCTCCTCCAGGTAACTACCGCTACATTTGCAGCACGCTGCTGCCAGGGGGCGCTGCAGAGCTCAGGCCTCACAGAGCTGTGACTGTTTCAGGATGGCACCCTAAAGGGCTGCTGGTCGCCCACCTGCACGAACACAAAGCTGCTGTGAACCGCATCCGAGTCTCAGATGAACACGCCATCTTCGCCACGGCGTCCAACGACGGCACCGTCAAAGTGTGGGACAGCCAGAAGATGGAGGGAAAGACCACGACCACCAGGTGAGTCCTGCAGGATAACCTCAAGCAGCACAGCTGTGCCTCTTTTTTTTGGTTCCTATCATATTTGGTGCATTAACCCTCTGTCCTGCACTCACTCTGTCCCCGCAGGTCAGTGTTGACGTACTCTCGTATCGGCGGTCACGTGAAGACGCTGACCTTCTGTCAGGGGTCGCATTATTTAGCCGTGGCCTCAGATAATGGGTCCATCCAGCTGCTGGCGGTCGAAGCCAATAAACCACCGAAATCCCCCAAAGTGCAGCCGTTCCAGAGCAGGTAACAGAAGCACAGCTACAACTAACAAACCCGGGTTAATCTAATCAATTGATCAGTTAGAAATGTGCACCAATCAGAGTTCTGACGTGTCCTCCACCCTCCAGCTTTTGTCCTCATGTTGTCGACAGACTTGATTTCAGAATCTAGTTTGCAGCCATTTGTTGTTTAGGAAAAGTACCAGAGGCCGAGGCTGCTACAGTCCATCAGAGAAGCAGATCCTCATCAGTTCAGTTCGGGCTCTCTAATAACTGATTTCATTTTTGGCTTATAAAGTGGCTCACTGAGTCCCAAATCTTTAGTTTTCACATTTTCACTTTTGTGTTTCAGTTTTGGTGTTTGAGTTTAAAATCAGTTATCAAAGTTTTTGACAAAGGTTTTCAGAGAGTGGAAATAATGAAACCCCAACAACTGATTGTTGGGACCCTGGGCAGGTAGTTTGGTATTGTCTAAAGGGGACCTGCTTATTTCCATCTTTGTAATCTTGGTCCCTCCTAGAGCAGCTTTGCATGAATCTGTCTTTGTCTGATGTGCATCGGTGCAGTCGCTCAGTTCGTCCTCTGTCTGAAACGGGCTGTTTTAGCTCCTCCTCTAAGCTGACCTCATCACTTGAAACTTTAGCCATGTGTAACATGTGTCTCCCTGCAACAGGATTTATGAGAGAAAAGAAGGAAGAAAGGAAGGACTGTGTCAGGGAAATTCCTTATGAACTGATGTCTCACTCTGCTCTTTGGGCTCCTTTCAGGTCTCTGGACCTGCAGGAGGACGGCTGTGCGGTCGACATCCACCACTTCAACTCCGGCGCCCAGTCGGTGCTGGCGTACGCTACCGTCAACGGCCTGCTGGTCGGCTGGGACCTTCGCTCCAACTCCAACGCCTGGACGCTGCGTCACGACCTCCGCCTCGGTCTCATCACCTCCTTCGCCGTGGACATGCATCAGTGCTGGCTCTGCCTCGGTCTGTGTGTCCTCCGAGTCCATTTAGAGCTTCAATCTGTTTGTAGTGGCAGGAAAAACATCACAAGGATGCCAATTTTAGTGAACAGATCAGAGAACAGAGTGTTACTGATTTTTAATGTAAATGTAGGTGTTTGTAGAACATCAGTTAAACTTAAATTTGTTGGATAAAAACATGTTTGCGCCTGGAAAAGATTTTGGAAATGTGTTTGGCTCACTTTAGATTTCACTTCCACTTGAGAGAGACACCTCAGTATAATACATTTCTGCTCCTGGAAACGTTCCCGTCTTGGTGTTCCCTGCAGGTACGAGCAGCGGCACCATGGCCTGCTGGGATATGCGGTTCCAGCTCCCTATCTCAAACCACTCCCACCCCGCCCGAGCACGAATCAGAAGGCTGCTGATGCATCCTCTCTACCAGTCGTCTGTCATTGCAGGTCAGCTGAGTCATCTCTGTCAGTTTCAGGCTTTATTTGCTTCAAATGTGTCTCATAATATTTGTGTCTCTGTGTGTGTGTGTGTGTGTGTAGCTGTGCAGGGGAATAATGAAGTGTCCATGTGGGACATGGAGACCGGAGACCGGAAGTTCACCCTGTGGGCGAGCTCTGCGCCTCCACTCTCTGAGATGCAGGTAGGTGTGTTTGGTGTGAAGTCTAAAAGCAGTCACATCTGTGTGCAGAACACTGCTGAGGTGTGTGTTTGTGTGTTTGCAGCCGTCTCCTCACAGTATTAATGGGATCTACTGCAGTCCTGCTGATGGGAACCCTCTGCTGCTCACAGCCGGCTCTGACATGAGAATCAGGTCTGAATCGCAAAGACACACACACACACACACACACACACACACACACACAGAAATGATTCTTCTTCCAGCATCGTTAGCTTACAGATGGAGTCCACGTCACCAAACATGCTCAGCAGACACCAACACAAACTCCACGAGCACAGAAGCTAACAGTGCTGCAGGCTGAGGTTAGCTAACTGCTACACTGGGTATCAACACATTTGTCTGTGGATAGAAACAGAAACTGACTCGCAGCACTAACACAACACGGGGATGGCTGTGGCTCAGGAGGTACTGCTTCTAATCAGAAGGTTGGTGGTTCGAACCCTGGCTGCTCCAGTCTGCATGCCATCCTGGGCAAGATGGTGAACCCTGAGTTGCTCCTGATGTGTTTGTCAGAGTGTGATTGTGTGTGAATTTTGGATAAAAAGCACTTTTATGCAAAAACCCGCCCATTTCCCATTTAACATCTCTGAGAAATTCAGGAGAGTTTCTTTTCAGACTAAAGGTGATGCCATTCCTGACACAACCCTCCCAGAGATTTGTCTCTCCTCCTGGTTCTCCCGTGTAAACCACTACCAAAGAAGGAGACTAAACCTTCTTCCAGCGAAGAATCAGAAACGGACTTCCAGCACAACATCTGCTGCTCTGAGAAATTCAGGAGAATTTTTCCTCAGACACCTGAGTGAAAACAGATGAGAGTGAATCATAGTACTGGTTGTCCCCTACAACCTCAGGACTCATTTCTGTGTGGAGGACTCACTAAGGTTAGCCAGCCAGCTTCCACATGTGCTATCAAGTAATTTGTTTGGAGAAAAGCAGCAGTCCTTACTGCTAGTACTAGTCCAGCTGACGTCCTTCTGGTGCTGACACCGACTGAGTCAGTCCTGCAGAGTCTAATATGGTGCACATGTGACATACAGGTGTTGTCACCTTTGGTCTTCAGATTTCAGCCGACCATCAGCCCATCTTTACTCTAACTTCTTTTCTAAATAGACAGAAAGTCTCCAAAACCTGCAGCAAATAGCTGAACCAACAGGAGCTGGCCTGGTTCTGGATCTGGACCACATCTGGGTCACATTTCATTCTCCAGACGGCCACAGAGCTCAGTCCCAGCAGGAGACTGGAGTTACGGAGAGATCGTTTGGCTAACATTTACTCAGCCACCTAGCTTTAACTCAGCTGCACTGCACATACCTGATACCAGGTTCACATGTCCACGTCAGCTGTTCCCTGGGTACGCTGCTCTTTGGACAGCATACATGACCTACAGAACATCCAGCAGAGTAGCGTGGCAGCAGGACAGGCTGTGGAAGGCTCTGATTTCATGTAGAGAGGACGGCTTTGGCTCCTTTGAAGGCGACGGCATCATTAATAACAGTTTCTCTTTAAACTCTGCTTCTGTTCAGGTTCTGGGACCTGGCGTACCCGGAGAGGTCGTACATCGTGGCGGGAGGAGCCAACGACTCGCTGCACTGCCCGTCTGTCCTCTACAGCCGCAAGATCATCGAAGGCACTGAAGTCGTACAGGTACGTGCACACTCACATGCGCGCACACATGCTTCCTGCTCTCTGAGGTTTGACCTTTGAACCCTGCTGTCTCTGCAGGAGATCCACAGCAAACAGAAGAGCAGCGTGGTGGAGGAGTCATCCCGCCGCGGCCCGGAGTCCCTCCCTGTCGGACACCACGACATCATCACGGACATCGCCACCTTTCAGACCACGCAGGGCTTCATCGTCACCTCGTCCAGAGACGGCATCGTCAAAGTCTGGAAATGAGGGCGCCCGATGAGATCACACCACCAACAGACACACACGCACACATGTATCTTCTGAGAGTGTGTGTGTGTGTGTGTGTGTGTGTGTTTATGGACATGTGTGCCTTTTTCACACAAATAGTTACATCGTCTGACGTGGTTCAAGCAGGAAATGAAATCCCACATTCCCGCCGGTTGTGGCTGGGTCGACTCTGACGACTAGTTTGTGCGTTTAATATCAGCCTCATTAACAGGAAGTGCAGGGGGCACACGTGGGCATCAGCTGATGTCATTCCTGACTTATGCAGATTTACCCACAGCGGTGTGATGAAGAGGAGAAAGGTGTTAAAACGGCTCTCCATTTTTCGTATTGAAGTTTTGTTACAGGGCACACAAACGCACAACAAAAACACACTGACAGACAAAGCTCAGCTGTCGGCCCTGTTCTGATCTTTAACATTATTACTGATGTGGGTACTGACTCCACATGTGCACAGTAAATGTTGGTTTCACTGGGCCTTCTGTGGCTTGTGTTAATGTTCTACTGAGTTGCATTACAGGAGATGTAGTCTTCAAGGTTTTGATTTATTTTTAGTTCATTTTTCATCCACTTGTGAGTGAAATTCAGTCCGTTTGTTTCTTTAAATCAGTGGTTCTCAAAGTTCTTCACACTCTGCAGTTTCATCAAGTGAAGGTCAGTGAAGGAACACCAGGAAACCCTCCAGTTGAGCTTCTCTCCATGTTTTCCTGCAGTGGCCCACCAGGGGGTCCCGATCCACAACTTGGGACACGCTGCTTTAAAATGAGGCAAACCTGAGGCATGTCCACGAGTTGCAGAGCAGAGCCGTTCAGCATGTGCGACGCTCTTCAGGCTTCATTAAAGGGTTTCATAATGAGTTTAGACATCGGAGGTAAAGGTTTCTGCCGCTTTGCTGCCAGCACGCGTGTGGTTGGAGGAGCTGTTTCTGAAAAAAGCTCAAAAGCAT
This sequence comes from Pterophyllum scalare, assembly GCA_024447675.2. Classification (NCBI taxonomy): domain Eukaryota; kingdom Metazoa; phylum Chordata; class Actinopteri; order Cichliformes; family Cichlidae; genus Pterophyllum; species Pterophyllum scalare. The sequence continues at coordinate 142,746 of JAMQGT020012776.1, read as the reverse complement.
CGATCACTGCAGGAGCTCCGGAAACCGCAGCTGGAATATGTGTGCGTTTAAAAGAGTCGTTCATCTTTTTCCAGCCAAGGAAAGAAAATATGATTGTCATGTATTAAAGCTGCTTTACATTCATGAGGGTTTGATGTCTTATGAGGAAACTGAGTGAGTGAGCTAAAATATTGATAAATACTCTGTTTATGTTGAAATGATTTTCAAATCTGAAGAATGTAGTTTGATCAGAACTTGAATAACAGCAGAGGAACCATGTGACCTGCGTCTGTTTCTCCATCTGTTAAATAAAGTCTGGTGATTGGCCAGCAGCCCGCCTCCTCCCCTGTCATTCTTTTTTTAGTATTTATTGTTTGTTCTCATACAATGACTTATTTTTGCTGTCACAGTTGGTCATATTCTGCACACATAATATACTCAGGTAAAGAAATAACCCTTCTCATATCAGGAAATATATACACTGCTCAAAAAAATAAAGGGAACACTCAAATAACACATCCTAGATCTGAATGAATGACATATTCTCATTGAACTGACAACAAAATCACACAAAAATCATCAATGGAAATCAAATTTATTAACCAATGGAGGCCTGGATTTGGAGTCACACACAAAATTAAAGGTTAAAAACACACTACAGGCTGATCCAACTTTAATGTAATGTCCTTAAAACAAGTCAAAATGAGGCTCAGTATTGTGTGTGGCCTCCACGTGCCTGTATGACCTCCGTATAACGCCTGGGCATGCTCCTGATGAGGTGGCGGATGGTCTCCTGAGGGATCTCCTCCCAGACCCGGACAAAAGCATCCACCAACTCCTGGACAGTCTGTGGTGCAATGTGACGGTGGATGGAGCGAGACATGATGTCCCAGATGTGCTCAATCGGATTCATCTCGGTACCTAATGGCAGTCATGCTACCTCTGGTGAGCACATGGAGGGCCGTGCGGCCCTCCAAAGAAATGCCACCCCACACCATTACTGACCCACTGCCAAACTGGTCATGCTGAAGGATGTTGCAGGCAGCAGATCGCTCTCCACGGCGTCTCCAGACTCTGTCACATCTGTCACATGTGCTCAGTGTGAACCTGCTTTCATCTGTGAAGAGCACAGGGCACCAGTGGTGAATTTGCCAATCCTGGTGTTCTCTGGCAAATGCCAAGCGTCCTGCACGGTGTTGTGCTGTGAGCACAACCCCCATCTGTGGACGTCGGGCCCTCATACCATCCTCATGGAGTCGGTTTCTAACCGTTTGTGCAGACACATGCACATTTGTGGCCTGCTGGAGGTCATTTTGCAGGGCTCTGGCAGTGCTCCTCCTGTTCCTCCTTGCACAAAGGTGGAGGTAGCGGTCCTGCTGCTGGGTTGTTGCCCTCCTACGGCCTCCTCCACGTCTCCTGGTGTACTGGCCTGTCTCCTGGTAGCGCCTCCAGCCTCTGGACACTACGCTGACAGACACAGCAAACCTTCTTGCCACAGCTCGCATTGATGTGCCATCCTGGATGAGCTGCACTACCTGAGCCACTAGTGTGGGTTGTAGAGTCCGCCTCATGCTACCACGAGTGTGAAAGCACCACCAACATTCAAAAGTGACCAAAACATCATCCAGAAAGCATAGGTACTTTAGTGAGTGTGTCTTGCTAATTGCCAATAATTTCCACCTGTTGTCTATTCCATTTGCACAACAGCATGTGAAACTGATTGTCAATCAGTGTTGCTTCCTAAGTGGACAGTTTGATTTCACAGAAGGTTGATTTACTTGGAGTTATATTGTGTTGTTTAAGTGTTCCCCTTATTTTTTTGAGCAGTATATATTAAAAAAAATGTGTAAGGAGTGGATATGGAGAAAAATGAATGAGGATTATTTAAAGGGGAATAAAATGAAATGTATAGATTGTAGGTAGACTTACATACTTATATAAACTTGTATACCTCACTGTATTGATAAGGGCATACAGGATTCCATCGTTCAATAAAAACTGAACTTTGGAGAATTTGCTCCAACTAAACATCCCATACTGTTTGGACCCATATGTTATATGTGGGGAATCTGCTTTCAGCTGTCAAAGAGTTATACACTTTAGTGCTGCTGTGAAAAGTATATTCAAAAGATATTTCTTGGCTTTCCCATCCATTTCCTCAGGCATTTCCCCCCAATAATCCCTCCATAGGATTCTTCGGAATGCCCTTTTTGAAAACTGCTTTAAGGGGTTCAAATGTTTCCGTCCAGAATACGCTGAGCTTAGGGTGCAGCCAGAGAATATGAGCATGATGGCAGTCTGGCAGCTGCAGCTCCTCTATGCTGCTCCCATCTTGGCTGTTATTTCTGGGTTCTAAAGAATCTGGTCATTGTTTGTCATTTGAACTCTGCCGTGTTTAAGAGTTTGTGACCAAATGTGCTCCCACACACGTCTCCCTCCAGTTATCATCTGCTCTAGCCTCATTCATTCATGTTCCCCCCTTCTGCTTTATCTTTAGAGTTATATTCATATCAGGAAGGTTCTTGTATCTGGTATCTATAGAAGTATCTACAGAAATCTGATTGCCCTCCCTGACTCACTATTATACGCAGGCTACACTGTGAATTTCTAAACCCATTGGTGAGTTGGTCGGCTGTGAAGGACTTCATAAAGCCAGTTTTTATTAGCAGTGAGATTTGCTTTGGTATCTTAAAAACCGGGTGTATTTTAGTCCAAATTTTTAATGCTTTTTTCATCCAGATCACTGTTTCTCAGAGGGTCTGTTAGTCCAGTGAAGTCATATTACATTAAAAGGCTCCAAATCAGAAATGATCCAGTCAGATTATTTTGTTTTGTTTTGCTTGCAGCACCTTTATTGTGTTTAATAACGCACAGACTGAAGGGGAGATGAATGCAGGCTGGAGCTTGCGGTGCAGCTGCGGGGACGTTTGTGTGTCTGCTCGAACAGTGACTGATGAAGGACACGTTAACGTCTCTGAATGCGTCTTCAAACAGCACCATTAAAGAGGATCAAGTCTGCTCACTTCCACCTCCTAATTTTTGATTCTACTGGAGCAGCTTTGCATGATTCAAAGTTCAGAATAATCCTCCTTTATCTCACACTGGGCCTCCCTGCATCCTCTGTCTGAAACAAACTGTTTTAGCTCCTCCCACTTTGCCCCTCACCAACAGGTTTGAACAGCAGGTGGGATGCCTGGCTTCTGTGCCTGTGATGGCCATATAAGGATATCCCCTCCCCTCTGACTTCATAAGGGTTGAAAACAATGAGTTTTGGGCTCACATGGATTACTGTACATACACTGAGCTCATTATCAGGTGTTTAATGAGAACATCCAGCACAGGAACAGGAGATGCGAGAAGAGCAGAAAGAGCTTCGAAGCTTCATAAAGGAGGTGAAAACAGCACCAGCACCAGCTGAGTGCGTCAGGTAGAGTTCAGAGGTTATACACAGAGACAGCGCTCTTATATCCACCTAACAATTTTGAAATGCTGTAATATGTTAGACAATGTTAGACAAATACATCAAATTTATATTCACTGTTACTGCAATCCTGCAGAGGAGTCTGTGTGGCAACAGTCCCCACTTTAAGCAGAACACTGGAGTGATGTAATGTGTTGGATCACATCAGCTGCTGAAGCCAGCTGGATTTGGTTCATGCTGGAACTTTACAGCACTGAAGGATGAACCTTCTGGTCAGCTGGAGCCTGCACTGGTTTCCTCCCTAACAAGCAGTTCGTGGACATGCTTGTTAGGTTAGCGGGTGACTGTGTGTGTGATTGTGCTGGCCCTGCATGAGTGTACCCAGACTTATTCATATTTTAGAGTTTGAGCTGAAAAGTTTCTGTCCTTCACTTTAAAATCACAGGATTTCAAAGCTTGTTGCTGCTTTTTTACACACACACACACACACACACACACACACACACACACACACACACACACACACACACACATTGCAGTAGCCTGCAGCTCCTCACACAAAGGGATTAAGACCAAACTTGAAATCACTTTATTTTCTTAAACCATCGTTTGTGTCTGACAGCTGCTGAGTTACAGGTATAAGAGATCCACATGAGTCCTATCTTTGGAAATGATGTATAACATTTAAATTCTTTACCAGATTTTTTTTAAAGTCGTATCAGGTTTATGGAAAATAACTTCTTGATACTACAAACACTTTTTAATATCAGCTTCTCTGCTGTGATTCCTCTAAACATTCAATTCAAGTCTTAAACTTGTTTTTGCATCAGCCTCCACCTGATTTACAGAAGTAGCACCTGATTGGAAGGAAAAGGAGCGTGGGCAGTGTGTGAGGAGTCGGTCATGCTGCAGAGCTGAGCTGTGAGGGGGGAACAGAAGGTGCTCAGGAGGGAACTCTACGGAGGCCCTGAAAGGCCACAGCGAGGATATTTGTGTGTTACCTCACAATAACTCAGATTTCCTGTCATCCACGGAGTGGGACTGCGATACAGCATTGTGTCGTTCTGGAGTCCCACAGACCGCAGCTCCTTTTTGCTGTTGGAGCCTCTTAGAGCATTTTTAATGTATCTGACCCGCACTGTAGCTGCTGTGTGGCTCATTGTACTGACATTAAGTGACCCAGCATGTGAAAACCAAAGTCCTACAATTTCATTTTTCACTTTTTTTCCTAAAATTTGAAAACTTCTGGACAAAGGAGGAGAGAACAAAATGGGCTGGTACAAACCAGTGAAACGAGCAGTGAATGCATCCTGTAAAACTGCAGAGCAGCCGATCAGCTGTTTCAGATCTGACAAGGATCAGAAGAAATATTGTGAGGCAACACAAACCTTACTGTACATTTATGTTCTTGTGACCTTTGTGGGGCTCCGTAGAAATCAAGCATGCATGTAAAAGGATAAAAAAGGAAGGTGAGTCCGGTGACAGATGACAGAAAAGCACTTCTGCCGGCAGCTGCTAACTTTCAACCAGCTTCCCTGAAGGCAGAAACTGGTCAGCGGTGGAAGCGTCCCACAGTAAATGCTGTGAATAATTCATCAAGTTGAATTGGCAGCTCTCCTTGCAGTTTTCTAAAGTTTTTCTGGTGTATGTCCGGTCTTCAGCAGTGATTCCCTCTTCCTCCTCATCTACTCTTCGTCAGACACAGGTTCTCACACTCCTCCTGCGTCACGAAGCGATTCTTGTTGCCGCCACAGCCACCATACCAGAAGCGAGCGCACTCCTTTTGTTTGGTGTCAAAGAACCACATCATGGTGTAGTTCTCACAGTCGCCCTGGTCCTGGGGGAGGAAACAGGCGTCTGGAGGAAGACAGGAGGACGTTAGAGTGGGTTACTGAACAGCTTTAAACACCTGAAACATCTTCATGCTCTAACAGACATGGAGCTGCTCCTCATACAGACTTCTTCTTTCAGCTGCTCCCTTTAAGGGTCACCACAGAGGATCACCCATCCCTGCATCCTCTTCCTTAACACCAGCCCTCTGCATGTCCTCCTTCACTGCATCCATGAAACCGTCCTCTGCACATGTCCAAACCATACATCTGCCTTCCTACTCGCCATCACATCAGCAGCTCTCTCCCTTTACCAGTTATAGTCCCTACTCTCTCTCGCTGCCTCCTAACATGCCTTCCTCCTCTCCTCTTCCTTTGTCTTTGGCCAACAGAAGCACAGTTTCCTCCGGCACCCTGTTGGCCAACAGCACCGGAGCCAACTGCTGACCCGAGCCGCGACCGATCTGGTATGGAAATTAATTCTTTATGAACCACATATTTCATTTGACCGGACACCCTTCCTGACACAGCCATCCCCATTCATCCAGGCTTGGGCACCAGGAGTGCAATAACAGAGGCATTCATTTATTTTTTGGTGGTTTGTGTGAATTGGGACCTGAACCTCAGCTCTAAGAGGTCACAGCGACTCACAGTGTTTGTGACATGGCACCAGGTTGACCACCGCCCACTCCAGGCCAATAAAACTACAGCTGTTCTCTCGTTCTGTCACCTCTGAGGTCAGCAGATCTCTGACCTCCGAGCTGCAACACGAGAGCCTGCTGAAGATTCCCGATTGTGCACACCACCAACCAAAGGTTTAGAGGTAACTTTAGCACATGATGAGAACGAATGGCTCCATGGTTTTTGTTGGCACTGAAGCTTAAACAGCTGAACTCGACTACAAGGCTTCCCAGCCTGGAGCTGATCGGTGTTATCACAAAGCAGCTGGGCACAGCTGTAACTTCCTGCTGGGATAAATCAAGAATTTCTTTGTTGTCTTCTTCATTATTATTATCTATTTATCCGTTTTAAATTTATTGGCATATAAATTCTTTTTTTTTTGTGTGACTTATTGGTTTTTGTTTAGGGCTCCATAAATCGTGTGGTTCCTTGGAAGAACTGAAGGAACTCTTCAGCAGAACGTTCACAGATGCAGTGTTCCCAGCAGATGCAGGAAAACAGGTAAGGACACCTGTTTGCTCCTTTAGAACAATCACCATCATACATGCAGTCCTTACCTTCAGAGACAACGCTGGCAGGCAGTGTCTTCAGCACCACGTTTGGATCTGTGAACAAAGTCGGAACAATGTCAGAGGGGTCAGCCTCTGAGTGTTTAAGTGAAGTCTTAAAGTCTAAAGAGGACCTATTGCAGTTCTCTGGGCCCTGAGGATGCAGTGAGGCCAACAGTTGACTCTTGATGTGAAAACAGAAACCTGCCTTTGAATTAAAAAAAAAGGAACACCATCTAATTTCTCCTGTCATTCAAATGTTTGCTCACAGAGCAGGGAAGTGCTGGCATGTGATGGCAGTTTGTGGGAACCAGTGTGGGACCAAAAGTGATTTTACTGGTTAGCAGCAAATTATTTTGAAATATTGAAATGATCCATTTACAAAGAATCCTGACAGTTTTGCAACACGTTTTCTACAGTGGCCCTTTACAGCCAAAAAAACAAACAAAAAACCAAAAAAACCAAAAAAAAAACACAACATGAAAACCGGAAATTTACTGGCCGGTTATTTTAAATCTGAGGTGTTCCCAGGCCAGATGAGTATCCACGATCTCGTTCTTTCAGTATCTACCAAAGCTCCTGACCTCAGGCCAGGGTGGTGACGTCTGTAGCATCTTTGCCTTACAACATAAAGCACCTTAAGGTGTCTGACTGTTGTGATTTGATGCTATGTCAATAAAATTAAATAGTTATCCAGTAAAAAGCAGGAAGTTCAAGAAAAACTAAAACAAAGTTTGAGTGTGGACAGGAAAAATCTGAAGAGAGAAAATCTTAGTAAAAAGACAACATACGGAGGTTAGTGGCTCCACAGAGACGTGGACAGGCTCAGTTCGTGGTCTGTGTGCACTCTGGACTTACTGTGGTTGCCACATGTCCGGAAACATTCATATTCCGTGCTAAAGCGGTTTGTGTTACCGCCGCAGCCGCCATACCAGAGGGGAGAGCATGCACCGATGTTTGTGTCAAAGAACCAAGCTTTGACATATTTCTTACACCGGGTGCCGATATCAGCTGCCAGCTGACACCGGGCTGAAAGCAGAACACACACATTTACTACAAACTAACAGGTGCAGGCAGTGGCTCCAGCACAGCTCTGACTGTTTATAAAAGACCAACATAGCTTTAAACCTGCATTCCTTTTAATGGCCAGCAGGGGGAGACTCAGAAGAAGTCTGATTATATAGAAGTCTATGAGAAAGCGAGCCTCCTGGTCTCCTGATCTCTGAGCCCAGTAAACACTGTCCTGATGAGTTTAGGGTCTCAGTTGTTGCTTTCAAGTCTGACTGAATAAAACGTGACGTTATCCATCATGGCTGACAAACCTGAAACCCCTTCTACCCCAAGCTCCTCAAAATGATAATTGCCTCCTTCTAAAGTTACTTCTACCGCCCCTGAAAGTACGTAGGCAGAGCCTAAATATACAAAACACATGCCGGCTACGTCCATCCTTTATGTACAGTCTTTGGCTGAGAGCCACTGCTCATGGAGACCGCATGCAGTCACACACACCGTCACAGAGACGAGGTTAAAGACATGAAAACACACACATAAGTACTGAAAGGGATGTAAAACATGCAGTCAGCTGTAAAAGCATCACCCTGGATTACTGCAACACTGAACAATATGGATAAAATGAGGTTGCTTTGTAGACATTTATGCTCTACTAAGGGCCCACCATCACAGACAGGCTCACAGATGGAATAATTTACCGCTGTGAGGTGTAATCCTGTCTGAATGGAGCCATTAAAAAAGGTTAGGTAGGATTTTACCTTTAACAGCAACAGTAGGTTTGTGCTGTGTGGGGCTACCGTTGAGGCGGCTCTCAGAGATGGGTCCCTGGCCGTTTCCTCTGGTCAGGGTCTCGATGATGTCCAGCTGCCCCGTCTGAATCTGTCCTCGCGACTGCTCCTGAAAGTTCTCCTCCACTTCTTCTCCAAACACGTCCTCCACCTGCGCGAAGCCCTGACTGAACACAGAGGCCCACATGTGTGGAGTCATGGTTAGTTTAGGTTGTGTTAATCATGCAGTCTGCACTACATTTACTTCAGAGGGGCCTAAAGGATGCCGATCCTTTCTTATTCCAGAGTGTAGCAGCTCCCTGATGCACAAGAACATGTCTTGAAATTTATCTGGCTTGCCCAATAACAGATTTCAGAAGCTGCAAACGGTTTAGTTTTAGCTAAAAACCACATGATGACAGTACCAAATACTGGTTTGTGATTGTGCAAACAGTTTGATTTACCCTGTTACGAATATTTGTCCTCCTTCTTGGCCAGCCAGCTGATCACATGTCCGTTTTAAAGAAGGAGGAGGATATGAGTTGATTCCTCCTGAAATAATCACATGACAAAAGCATTGATGGTAAAACTTTAACTATGTTGCCAAAAGTATTCACTCGTCTGCCTTCACACACATACAGTATGAGCTTCATGGCTGAGTTACTGTCGTTACTAATCGCTTCCACTTCAGTATAATCCCACTAACAGCTGACTGTGGAAAATTTAGCAGTGAGGAGATTTCAGAACTGGTGTATTTTGGTGTGTGGTGTATTTTTGAGGAAGTGTTCAGTAAAAATGAGATTGAAACAGTTAGCTTAACTGTTAACTGATGACTAATGTGAACATGTTTGAGCAGAAGCATGGACAGTGAGTTGGAATGAATGGATAAGCAGCGAAAGTTTAAATGAAAATAAAATCTGAAATTCTAAAACATAAACATAAAGCACGGTTTCCTTAATGAGTTCCGTCAGGTGTTCCAGTGAACCTACACCTGTTTTGAATGTTTTCTGTGCTTTTACTGCAGCAAACCAACATTGCAGATGGGAAAAGTCTGAGTCTGCTCTTACTGTTGAGGGCGGAGAGGAAGACTCTGATGAAGCGCTGGGTGTAGCCCTGCTCGTCGGCCTTCAGCCTGCTGACTCGGATCAGGTGCTGCTGTATCGGCAGGCTGGCCAGCTCCTCCACCTGCGTCTGGTTATAACGGTCACCGACTGCCACCACAAACAGCGCCAACCCCTCACACTTGGCCTTCTGGGAGATGTAGTGCAGCTTGGCCTGGTCCGTGGAGGCCGTCTTGGTGCCCACCACAGTCAGGACAGCCTTCTTCCTGCGTGGCTGGCTGGCCTTCAGCAGCACCTCCCTCAGGGCGTAGTCCAGCGTCTGTCCCAGTGTCGAAGAGCCACTCTGCTGCTGCATGTTTTGGGTCATGTGTCTCTTCATCAGGTCAATGTTCTGGTAGGTCTGCAGGCCAAACTCTGTCTTGGTGCTCTGTTGGACTAAACCTACTCTGGCCTGGTTGTCCTCTCGGCGGGGCTGAGGACTCACGGCCAGCTGCTCCACCACAGAGCTCAGCAGCTGCTGGCCACCAGCGTACTCATCAGCCTGCATCTCCCTAGAGCTGTCCAGCACCATGACCAGGTCCACATCCACCTGCTGAGGACTGGGAGCATCCTGGATGAAGTTGCATTCCACTGCACGCTTGCAGGGGTCTGACGAAACAGAAAGAAAGATTGATGGTGATGATAGGATGGTACAAAAGCTACACGCGAACTGCTTAAGGCTGGGTTTGTGCACAGCAGCTCCTGGAGTACTCTGACAGGAACCAGGATGCTGTGGCACTGAAATGTAAGCATTTAGAATAGGCACTAACTTCTTTTATTATTAGCTCAGCTGTTTCAAGCTGTTCTGTACCACAGGAACTTTAACGTTGGCCATAACTCGAGAATGATGTGACCTGGGATGTTCAAATTCACACCACATATGCAGCTAAGCAGCTACTAAAAATCTCGAATAAGTTTGAATCTCACCAATCATGACCTGAAGGTAAAGGTGAGAGGTCAAGTTCCCAAAAAAGTTTAATGCTGGCCATAACTCAATAACTGGGTTCAGAGGTCAACAGGAAACACAGCGGCCATCATCAGGATGATTCTGAGCTCCTTTATTCCAGCAGCAGACCAGAGGATCAGCTGAATGCTTTCATCCCAAACAGTACATACACCAACATGTACATGCGAGCCAGTATAAAGAAAAGAAGGTCCAACACCATTATGTTATTTATTTTGCACTGTGGACATCCAACCCCAACTACCAAAAATATGTTCTTTGGCAAAAGGAGTTAAAGTTTGGACCACAAAGGCCACTGTGAACGAATATTAGTGCAGGATTTTAAACGATGCTCACCATAACAGATCGCACAGTTCTTGACGCTCTTGAGGTCACCGGCCTGCTCCTGCGGCCTCCGCAGAATCGTGTAGACGAAGTTTCGTGAGTCGTCAACCTGACGGGAAACAGCAGCCATCGTTAAACAGAGCTCCAAATGTGAGAGAAACTAGATTAGATTAAAAATAAATCCATTTATTGAACAACATAACTGTAGAAGTATAATTTTCAGACACAGCTGCAGTTTTTTATACACTGACACTGATACACAGTGGTCAGTGATGTAATCTGAACTGAGTTGGAATGAAACTGTGTGTTTCAGGGCCAAACAAGGAAAACTTGGCAGATAAAAGAGGCTCAGAGTGAAGGTCTTCTCAGTTTGAATTGAAGCATCAGCTGTTCGTCCTGAATGCCATGTTTTAGTTTCTCTGACACTGAAACCTAATCCAGATGTTCCCCTGATGCTCTCATGTGTAAAAGAGCTGAATGCAAGCAGAGAAGTCGTGGAGGTGTTTTTTTTTCTCCTGGAGAATCCTGAGCTGGATTAAACGTCCAATAAAGAAGTTTCAGCACAGTATTTGTGTGAATGAGAATCTGGAGCCACAGCAACAAGGTCCAGCCATCCACTCATGCTTGACTGTTACACAGTATAGTAACTGTGGGTCTTTGTCAGTCTTGTGATGACTGCCCTTTGTCTTGGATTCAAACTGACTTGTGCTCTAATTGAACTGAAATCTATGCTGAATGCTGTCAGCTACACTTAGAAGCTGGGTCATCACCTCTGTGCACCTCTGGACTTCTTCCAACCCTCCCGCTTGTCTAATTTCACCAAATAAATGTTAGTGGAGTAACTCAGCTTGTTCTCTTGGCTACAATGCAAAGACCTAACAGCACACTCCAGCAGAAGGTCTGTAGTGTCCAAGGAAGGTGGTGCATCAAACCATTAGCAAAACCAGGAATATGTTTGCCTTCATTTCCCAACATTCACAGGGTTGTGCTATGTCATGAACCTCTGCATGGCAGGCAGTATGAGGACCCCAAGATGCAGACACTGGAGACAGACTTAGCACAGGATCTCAGCTTTTATTGCTGGAAAACACAGGGAGGGCTGAAGTGGGCGAGGCCAGCAGCAAAAACTTGGCAACAGAATCACAACGAGGCGCACTGACAAGGACAATGTCCAAATTTTATGTGTTTAGTGTGTTCACACCTAATGTGTCATTTCTAAGCATTCCTGGGTCTACCTTAAAGTCTCCAGCCAGTTTTGGATACCAGAAAAACCTCACACTGAGTAGAGGTCTATGGTTAGGGGAAGGGGCGCAAAAGTGATTCCGGCCAACCTCTTCTAACAACTCCTGTTCTCCAGAGACTCGAAGAGACTTTTGATGATGCTTGCTGCATCAGTCACTGTGCATGCACTGTGACATTAGCAGAGATCTGTCTGTATGGACTGGTGTCTTCTCCTAAATGCTTGACGCTGGTGCAGAGAGCCGGTAATGTAACGATAGAAAGTCACAATAATGGATTTCTCCTCCTCATCTTTTCCCTCCGAGTTCCAAGCCTTTTGGAAATCCTGAGCTTTGCATTTTTGAACTATGAGAAAACACCTCCTCAGACACTCTCACCACTTGATCATCATTTTGCTTATGCGCCAAACAAAAGGATGACAGAGGTAGATAAATTAGGCTTTACTCAAGAACTTCAGCTGACAGTTTTCAAAGTAAAGGAGCAGCATTACTATTTGAAGATGTCTCCTCATGCCGTCTCCAAGACTTCCTCTAGAGGAAACAGCTACTACAATTCATGAGCTGGCTCTTTACTGACAGTTCTGTCTTCTGGCTCAGCTCCCTCTTTATGCTTAGTGCTGACACAACTCCACCTGTTGGATTTACTCAGTTGTCCACTTTCAGTAGGAATTTGAAAAATAGCTGCATTTAAATCAAATTTGATCTGAGATCCATTTGCACCTGCGCTAACATCCCGCCTGCTTCCTGCTTCAAATTTCAGGTAAAACAGTTCGTCTGAAGAGACTGACCAGTCACTACTAACGCTGTCAACATCTGGATTAAAAAAGTCTGGTAGCTCTTGCTAAACAAAACTTACCTCCATTGCTCGAATAACATCGGGAGCGTTCCTCAGCGAGATGACTGCTGGGACAATGTTGAGGGCCCGGTACTCCATCATGGCAGTTACAATGTCGCTAACCCCCTCTGTTGGCCCACTAGAAAAGAAGACGGCCACCTTCCTCGTCATCATTCCTGATCGGACTCGTTTGAAGATGTTCTGACCCACAAAGCGCATGGTGGCGCCCAGGTTGCGTTTGTTGGAAGTCCTCTCCTGCCCGATGCCCCTCACAGCTTCTATCAGCTGTGACTTATGGCTGTGGTCCTGGAAGCGGATCAGGTACTTGGTGTAGGTGTTGTATCCCACCACAGCGACTCGGGCGCCACGCGGACAGTTGCTCTCAGCGATGCTGATGCCCTCCAGTAGGTAGAGGAGGGCGGAGCGCTGCCTCTCGAAGGCTGCCGGGGTCACATCATCAGACATGTCCAGGCCGAACACCAGCTCGGTGGGGTAGGCCGGACACTCTGACTGACCTAAACAACAAAGAAGAGCTTGTGTTACCCTTTTAGCATCAGTAAACTGGCTGGTGTCAAGTTCAGATCTACATCTTTATACAGAATTTATACAAGTTTGGTATACCTAAAGGGAATTCTGACAACAGAAAAACTGTGAAGCCAAAACACATCTAAGAGAGGTGATTTGAAAGGTTACATTTTCTAATTACAGAAACCTTTGGTGGCTTAAATGCTGCATAACCTCTGCTCAAGTGGTTCCCAGGTGATCTGGTGGAAGTTAAGAGGCAAAGGTGAGCAGAGAAGTCACACCAGCATTTATCAAAGGGAAGCTACCAGTTTATTCCACGTGAATATCTGCTCTTTTGGGAACCTCAGATTTTAAATTTGCTCTTCAGTTTGTGCCTCTCACCGCTGTGAGGCCAAAGCGATGAGCCTTATCTCTGTGAATCAGACAGCTTTAAATACATCTCAGGGAAAGTTACGAAATATTCACACCCTCTACTGATTCATGCTGTTGGACACAAATTGTACTTTTTCCCCATGTTCATCAACATCAACTTCCTTACATTATTTGGTGTCCCTGAACATCACTTTTCATTGATACACTCACATTTTCCCACTTTTAAAAGGACCAAAAAGTCCCCGTGCAGATCTTGGAGCGCTGCAGGAGGTCGTGCTGACCTTCACGCCACAGACCCAAATTTAAAGTGAAGTGAGCTAAAGTGGCTCATTTGAGAGAGTGGGGCTACTCTACAGCTACTCTAGTGGTGTGCAACGGAGCTGTACACGAGCAGAAGTGTCTGCTTCCAGTACGGAGACCTCCTGGGTGGGGAGGGTTCAGAGGTGATTGCTGTGGTGTTTGAAAAACCCTGAGGGCTGAAAATATTCACAGCTGTTCTGCCAGTATTTACAACACAGGCAGTCATCAAGACTCATCCAAACATCTGCACCATGAACCCAGATGTCTCTGCTTAGATCCAGAGGCACGACTCAGCAAACGGTCAGAAGAGGAGCTGTTTTGTCATCCCGATGGTTGGGAAAGTCTTTTTTGGTTGTTAAACCAGATTTGTGGCTTTCTGGAAGTCTCACAGCTCTAACACACTAACAGCAGCAGCAAATTCATCACATCAAAATCACAGAGCTAAAAACCAGGATTATATATAACTTTAATTAATTTATAACTTTAATAAACTTTCGGACTCAATTTGGATGTTTGGATGTCAAACAAAAACACTGCAGCGATTAAAACGCCAATACCGAGGCTTCAGGGCTATGTCCATCTTTGATATCCAGTCTGTGCATATGCTTTCACTCAGCAGAGGTCGTGAACTGTACTCACATCGTTACCTGACTGCTAAGATGGAGATACATACCAGCGGAGCAGGCTGCATGGGAAGAAAAGAGGAAAAAACAAACAAAAACCAGAGTTTAGAGAAGCTCGGGCTTCATCTCCTGAGATACTGTGAGGAGTTTCACTGATGGACAAAATGAACTCTTACCACAGTTTTCTCTGATGTAGGTGATCAGCTGACACTCCTGAGCCAAAAGAACAGACCTCGTGCATAAATACTGAGTTGCATTAATGTTTCCTTAATGTGGGCGAAGTCAGGTTTAAGGTCAACTTACAGTCATGCCTTTGCCTCCAGGAGAACCTCGCGGGCCCTGTGAACAGTATTTGATATTTTACTAACATGAGAGATAAGATATATCTTTAATGATCACATGATGGGGAAATTTGTGTGTTACAGCGGCTCAGTGCAGAGAAGAAGGATGAATAAAACAAATGAAATAAAATAGAATAGAAAAACACTGTATACATAAAATATATGTATGTACATAAAATGTATTTTTTTAAAATCATTGTAAGGCAGGACTAAACTGGAGATTTGGGGTCATATCTTCACAAACTTTTCAACTTTTCCAAACTCAGAGAAGCTCTGACTCAGAGCAGAACACCAGAAATTCTGCCCGTTAGCCGAGCCGAAGAAGCCGTTTGTATAAATAAGGAGAATGTCACAGATAACACAGCACAGTCTGGATTAACTCCCACTCACCCTGTGTCCTGGATATCCTGGTTCTCCAGGAACTCCTGACTCTCCCGGCAAGCCAGAGTTACCCTGCATCGGCCGCATCAGAAACAAACGTCACTGACCAACTTAGAGACCAAGTCTTTAAAATGATTTCACAGTGAACACTAACCCCTCGGCCTCGGTTCCCTTTCCGTCCTGGATATCCTTTTGGTCCCGGCAGACCGTCCTCACCCTGAACAAAAAGAAACATCACAGCTCGTGATTAATGCATGTCTGACACATCCAAACACCATCCCTCAGCTGAATGGCAGATTGCTTTTTGGGCCCTCAGCGCTACCTGACCACATCCATCCTTTTAAGAATAAATAAGAGCTTTCTCATCACAGGCCTCCAAAAGCTTCTGGATAAACGCCAGCGAGCAAAACTTAAATTATGTTGGAAAAATGTTTATCTATTAACGCAGCCTGCCTTTGATGAATCCACATGTGATGCAGCCGCTTTATCCCAAACATCCTGAACCACGGCTCTGAGAGAGTTACACTTTGTTCTTCTCTGAGCTCTTTGTGTATGAATTTTTAAAATGACAATTAAAAATGCAAAGTGTGTGGGTAACCTCCACTAAAGTGTTCTTGAACATCTAACAGCTGCCAAGACATCAGATATTTTCATTTCTCGCTGCTAGCATTCCTGTCTTTGAGTATCCGAAGCTTTCTTCCAAGTTCCAGCGTGGCAGCTTTTCTACTTCTGGAGATTTTTCAAAAGCACATTTTTCAGTGTAATCCTGGAACTGCCGACCTGTCGTGCTGAACCTCACAGGGCCAACAGATCTGAGTCCTCTGAGCCACAAAAACATACTGAAAGCAGCGTGAGTGAGGCCACCTGATGTTCACACGTTGCTCATTGTTAGCTGGTCGGTTCAAATGACGTGAGAAGACAGAAAGGCTGCATCACTTACTTTCAGAGCAAACCATGAAGCCAGGCCAGTGCTGGCGGCACATTAGTCATGTAACTGCACCTACTTTACTTTGTCTGTATTGCAATAAAAGCTACTAACAAGATTTTGTTTTTTTTGACTATCCAGGCAGTTGCGTTTAATCGGAGCAGAAATCTGCAGTTTGACACCAAACTCACTTTATTGTTTGTGTTTTCTGTACGTGCAGCATTTTCACATCAAACGCATGAATGAAATAGATAAATGTGGTAACAGCGAGGTTTGGGGAAAAAACTATCGAAGTGAAGATGGAAATGATTACATACAGTACTAATTTAAACACGCTACTTATTCAAACTTTTGATTGGTACTGTATATTTATATTTTATATTAAATAAATAATAAAAAATATGAAAGATTATTTATTAATCATTTATCATTAAAGACAATAAAGAAATAAACATTAGGAGCAAATTAAAAGCTAGTTTAATTAGAAATATTGATTTATTTCATATTTCATAAATTACTGAAATCGCATGATTAGATTTGCTCTTCCACAGTCAGTCAGGTATGAGAAGCAGGATTAAAAAGAGCCGCCATTTAAATAATAAATACATATTTGATACATTAATAGGTGCATTAATTTCTTTCATTTGGTCATTTATTTCTTTTTTTAAATTTTGGCAATTTTTGGTGTTTGTGCAGATGTTATTTGACTGGTGTGTGTCTCTCTGATCCTTGACGTCATACTAAGAGCTGAACTGACCGAAGATGTTTTCAGATGTTGGATTTCTGTCTCTGGCCAACATGAAAATAATCCAGCAGCACTTTAACTTCCTTCTCAGTCTCATGTTTCGAGTCCAAACTGATATCTGATGTTAAATGTTCCAAACAGGCTTTGTGTTTACTGTGCTTAATGTGGCAGCGAGGCTAGATTTTATCCGATCTGAAAGCACACTCACCCGAAGACCAGGGTAGCCAGGGAACCCGGGATCTCCCTGCACAGAGGCAGAAAGATACGATTATTACAGTAACAATTTTTATTGATATAAAACAGAATGTTCTCACTTCATTAAACAGATGAGCAGCAGAACATGGGTGGATGGATTTTTAGCTTCCTCTGCCTTCAGCAGAGTCAGAGAAGAGGATAACTACATTTTATCTTCACATTTGCATTTCACCTTTGCACCTCGAGGTCCTGTAGGTCCATAACCATCTCGACCGTCCTGACCCTGAAACAGAACGCAGACAGAGTCACTGATTTAAACTGTTTATCTGAACACAGTTGCCATTTCAGCTCCTTACCGGCATTCCTCTGGGTCCCTGCCGTCCTGGAGCCCCAATTTCCCCGGGATCTCCTGGTTGACCCTTCAATAACAACAACAACAGTTAGCCTGACACGGTGCCTAAAGCTAATTTCCGCCTTCATACCAACTGGATTAGGCCTGCGTTACAGAACAAGCACGGGAGGGACTGGAGAAGAGAAATTAGAAGAGGTAGAGTGTCACTATATGCAGATGATACTACCATCTTACAATCAGTGGATGCAGATTGATAACCAGGCTAGCTCAGGTTAGCTGATAACTCCATCCTCTTTTCCAAATATGGTTACTTCTGGTTCCAAAAAACTAATGTGGCAGTGGGCAAAACACAAAACTTCCAAAAGTCCAAAATAAGTAGATGACATTGCAGTGGCCACACTCAGCTTTTATTCATGTACAGTGTAAGGATCATCTGCCCACCTTCAGGTCCTGCTGGATGGAAATTATGGAGGGTGTAGTCTGTCCTATTTTTAAAGTTTGGAGAAGGTTTTAGCATGTGCCAAACATTCTCAGCTGAACCATATTTCATCTGTTCATCTGACCCCTCATATTATTTATCAGCTGACTTCATAAATGTGACCACTGTGGGGCAACATGGGAATAAGATGATGATGTCACACACCTTCTGTCCAGTATCACCGATTCGTCCAGGTGATCCCAGGCTTCCAGCCGGTCCAGGTGCACCCTGCAGGAAAAACCAATTGACAAGCAGCGGAGTGAGAGTAGCACACAGTTCTCCTTTATCTGGTTGTCCCTGAATGCATCAAAAACAGCATAAACAGATAAATCCCTGCACATCATCACCTTTAATGCAGTCTATCTAAACAGGCGAAGGGTAAATACGAACAATGCTGTGAGCAGTGAAGTGATAAATCTGAGCGGTTATCAGGACATTTATTGGGAGCCATGGATAAACTCGACTTGGACCTTGATGCATTGTTGCTCACCAACAGATTCAAAGAAAATGTGAAATCTGCTGCTGTTTCAGGGCCAAACAATAAACACCACATTTTAGAGAGCCCTTAAGCTTTGGGGCCAAAAACAACCCCCATGCACGCCATTTGTGAAGATTCAGTTCACCCCAGAATCAAATGTATACCTTTTTCCTCTGGTCTGCTGTCCATGATTTACAAAGGAAGGCTGCAGACATGTCGTCTGCCTCTCTGCAGTGAAACAGCCTCAAAGAGCTCAAAGCACCAAAAAAATACATTTGAAAAATCAGCAGCTATGATTACACACAAATATTTTTAAATATTTTTTTTTTATTATATTCTGTTTGCATTTTTCTGCCATCTATACATGGCAGTGCCAGTCCTCTGTACCTGCCAGAGCAGGTGTTTCTTCAGCTGAGCTCTAACGTCAACTAGCTTGATGGCGGATATATACGCTGAAAGAAAATAGTTTCTATATAAAAATGCTCACAACAAGGGTTGCAGATTATTTTTTAGTAACTGGGTCATGATTTCTGGGAACAGACATTACTTATGAATTTTTGGCACAAGACAAGTTCCCTTCAGTTCCATTATGTTGAAAAGAAAGCAGAAATCTCTACAGCTAATGTCTCCAAAACTGGATAAAAGGCACCCGAGGCCAGAAGAAGAACACCCTAAGGATAAACTGATTTGGGAATGCTCTGAATGCTTAGTTTCCTTGTTGCTCTGAGGGTAATTGATTTTCCATCATGCTGTAATGAGCAATGCAGCCTCTGGGGGGCACAAGCTGCACTTGGGAACTTTCATTCTTGTTGGCTGTGAATTTTATGTCCTCATTTGGTACGTTGGAAAGAATCCTGAAAAAATTTTCTCTAATCGGATCTAAACGAGGTCCATGAAGAGCTCATAAACAGAATAAAATGGAGGGTGCCGTGTGTGTGTGTGTGTGTGTGTCTGAAATACGATTCCAACTAACAAAAAAAAAATACAACTTGATTTTCTTCAGATGAGCAGGTTCTAACCTCCCAGCCAGAACAGACAGCAGCAGCAGCTTCAGGAATGAACAACAGCAGCCTGCAGACACATGAGGCCCAGATGTTGGCAGCAGCAGCAGCGACATCGACTGTCAGACTCTCAGGATTTATGAAACGCAGTGATGAAGGTGTCAAATGTGACAACCACAAAATTAGCCCACAGCAAAATGAGCCCGCCCTCGTTCAGCTGAGCCTTAATGATGATGAAGAAATGAAAACCTCAGCTTCTCCTGAGACTCACATAGGAGGCTGTGGTTCTGGAAATCGACCCTTTTTTTGTTGCATCTCCCACCTCTGCAACTTTCAGAAATTTATTCATTTATTGTTTATTAAAGGGCAGATTCACATTGCATTTTCAGTCAAAAAGATTTCTGTGCTTGATGGGAGCAGACTCTACAGCCCAAGCTTCAGGGTCAGGGCCTAAAGAGAACGCGAGGCCTAAGCAGCCTCAAATCACACCAACTTCCTCCAAAGATCTTCAACACACATCCGGGCTTATTTTTCTGCAAATCACATTCAAACTGTCAGCCTGAGGCTCCATGTTTCTACCACAAAGCCAGAGAGAGTGAAATTTTACCTCTGCCTGTTTAAACTCCCATGAATGAAAAGCAATTTCATAACAGCTGGTTGGAAGAGCTGATTTTACCAAATCTGATGCACCAGAAATAAAGGACGTTTCTTCTCGTTTCATCCCTTTGTAGAGGAAAATAAGCCCTGTAGGACAGCTTTTCTGTACTTTTCATCAGTCAGGTGTAAATCGTTGAACCAATATGGAGGAAAGGTCCCAAACAATCCTAAAGATGTTTGAGAGTAACCACTGGCTCTGAAGACGGCAGATTGATGCTCCAGCAGCAGCAGGGGACCCTGACTTTAGATCTTTTATGTTTTCAAAGTCATGAATGAACATCCAGGCCCTCAACATGAAATATTCCCATTGTGAATCAATCTGCAAATTGATTTAAGAGCCACTGCACGTACAACAGTATGTGGACACAGCAACTTTTCAGCAATATGTTGCTGTATAGTTTCATTTCAAACAGATGGCAGCAGGAAGAAGCTTCAGCATGGTTCAGGTGTTTATTGTTGGGCAGCTGTGAGAGTCACCTGAGAATCAATCTAATGAGAACAAAGCGGATGCAGCTATAGCCAGCTGGCTACATGAACGCATGTCAGGGTTTTGGGGATTTCTTTTTTAACGGGTGATAAACTGACCTGAGGTCCGTGAAGGCCAGGGGTGCCTCTCGGCCCAGGCTGACCTCCGACCCCTCTTGGACCCTACAGAGACAAAGACTCATTTGAGGACAATGCTTTGAAACATGTGTCTGCTGGGAGCAGCATTTTCCAAAATAATGGAACACAAACACTCCTTTAAATTTGTGAACCTGCCCTCATGGCTTACCTGTGCACCAGAAGCACCTGGGAGGCCTTCTACTCCCTGATCTCCAGGCGATCCAGATGCACCCTGCAGAAAACACACACACAAGGTTTAAAATGTGTGCTTGTGCAGCTTTAAACACCAGCAAACTTTCAGACTGTTGTTCATCTCCTACCTTCTCACCCGGAGGCCCTCGTCTTCCATTTGGACCCTGAGCAAGAGATGAAGAAAATCGCAGATATCAGATCAATAATTTACCAGCGGTTACAGCATTATTAAGATTACAGACAATTCGACAGTGACACTATAGAGTAAAGGAGGAAACATTCTCAATCTGTGATCCAGGCCTTCCTATTTCTGCCCCAGTGGATAATGGCATATACACCACTAAAAAGAATTAAAGGAACACTTTGAAAACACATCAGATCTCAATGGAAAACATCAAGCTGGATATCTTTTAATCATTTATTTAACCTTTATTTATACAGGTAGTCCAATTGAAACCTGCTTCAAACAAGCATTATAAAATTATAATAAAATAGAAACAATAAACTAGTGAACTGAGAGAGCTGCAAGTTCTTCTTTATTCCATGAAGACGGGGCAGAAAAGGAGAAAGCCTGCCTTCCCAGCTCTTTCTGAGCTGATGGAACAATGAATGTTATAAAGTCCCAAGATGGCAGATTATGACTAAATTGCTTACACAACACGTAATCTGATAAATAAGAAGAAATCAGCCGTAGATTTATAGATAAAATTATACCAATGAGCCATCCTGCATGAAGCCAATCAACCAGTGAAAGTACAGCAGTGTGTCAGGGGCTCACAGCCAGTTAGAACTCTTAATGCCCCATGATAAACAGAGATAGAGAGAATGAGCAGAGGGGACCCTCTTTCTATCTGAAAGCAACATGACCATGGTTTTTTTTCTTTTCTGCATTTAAAACCAACCTGAGCTGAAACTGCTGTGACTGAATACTGTCAGAACAATAAATAATAGTGTCATCTGCATAAAAATGGGCAGATGCATTTAGACATTGCCCCACACCATTGGCATAAATAATAAATCATGTAAGACAGAACCCTGCAGCACTGTGTTGGTGACATTTAAAAAACTGGTAGAGGAACCATTAAAACTGCACACACTGCTTACAGTCAGTAAGGTAATAAGAAAATCAGCCAACTGCTTGCTCTGAGAGGACCATTTCCAATAAACTATGACATAAGATGCCATGGGGACACCTGAGGATGAACCTGCTCTATCTGTGAAAAGCACATGGTGTCAGTGGTGGACCTGCCAATTCTGGTATTCTATGGAAAATGTCAATCATGCTCCACAGTGCTGGGCAGTGAGCAGAAGGCCCACTAGAGGACGTCAGGCCATCAGGCCATCAGGCCATCCTCATAAAGTCTGTTTCTGATTGTTTGGTCAGAGACATTCACACCAGTGGCTGCTGGAGGCCATTTTGTAGCTCTGGCAGTGCTCATCCTGTTCTTCCTTGAACAAAGGAACAGAATTAGGTCCTGCTGATGGGTTAAGGACCTTCTACCCTGCCCAGCTGTCCTGGAATGTTCACCATGCTCTTAAGACTGTGGTGGGAGACATGGCAAACCTTCTGGCGATGGCACATATTCTTATTCAACCTCTGTAGGGTCGAGGAATGGCCTCCTGCTACCAGTAATGACACAGTAGTGACCTGGCCAAATGCAAAACTAGTGAAAAAACAGTCAGAAAAGATGAGGAGGGAAAATTATCAGTGGCCTCCACCTTTAAAATCATTCCTGTTTTGGGGATTCTCTCAGTATTGCCCTTAATTAACAGCAAAGCAGCAAAGTTTGATAAGAACATGAATTCTGTGTGATTTCTTGAGATAACATGTTTAAATGTGTCATGTTGGACTTGTGGTTCAAAGCGGTATTGCATGAGAGTACAGCCTTGAACTATTTTAACTTTGGCTGATATCTCTGCAACACAGCGCACAGATATCTTGTTCCTTCACGTGGTTCATTTTAGAAGGTTTTATACTTGTTAAAAAAGATGGTTTTACAAAAAGTAACTAATAATCCTGGAAATGCTTCCAAAATTCAAATAGATCTGACCTTAATGAGTGACATTCTCACTATGAAGCGACTGATGGGGGCACAGACTTTAGCCAGGACAGAGTTTCCTGTCTGCTCTCATTACTTTCCCCTGTGATCATCGAGCAGCTTTCAGAAACACTCCTGTGGTGCAGAGCTCATCATAATGCCTGCTGATGAGACCAAATAAAAGCTCACCGGGTTTCCAACGACTCCACTGTCACCGGCCTGGCCGTCCTGCCCGGGTGTACCCTGTTGATTTCAACACATCACATTTCAGGGCAATGATACAAGACAACGATGACACAAAACTATTTTTAAAGGCATGTACACAACAGGGATCAGTAATAAGAAAACCTCAAAGTCTGTACAGAACTGCTACAGAGCTTCTGAGCTTTTATTACATGATGGGATTCATGAATTGACGTTTTATTTTGAAATTGCACATTGTACTATAAATCAGGAAAATTAGGTCATTTCCAAACAGAATGTCACCAATTTGCACTGAAACACAGAAAAAGAGGAGCAACGTAGTTTATTTTAATTTATCCTCAACAGCTTTCTGTTTTGTTGCACGTCAGATGCAACAGATAAAAGCGGCTCTGCAGATGCTTTCTACTCAGAGCCGTAAGTGTCTGGAAGAGATGTGATGACACAGCACATCGCCGCTTCAGTCTGAACACGTATCCAGCCTGTGAGGTGCCTCACCGGTAGTCCGGGGTTTCCTGGGCTTCCTTTAGCTCCTGGGGAGGTGTTATCGGCACCCGATTCTCCCTGTCAGACAAAACACAAAAGCACAGATTAAACTCAGAGACAAACAGCTTCCAGCTGTGTTTAACTCACTCCAACATTTATTAATAACTTTCTGGGACTGCAAGCCGCACATTCAAAGCTTCTCATGCTAAATTTAAGATCCCTCAGTTGCTTTGAATTAGGGGTGATAATTGCTTCCCGTGGTTTGGCTGCAACTCTTCCTGCCTGATGTCTTCATAAAATGCTGATTCTGAATCCAGGAATGAGGCTTGAGGTGAGGAGGAAGAGGGTGACATTTTATTAACATGCCAGTCGCGTTGTCGCTTTCCTTTTGGTCTTCCAACAAACTGATGCATTCTCAGAAACTTATAATGACTCTATTAACCCTTCTACTACCACAGGGGTCACCGGTTACCCTGACCCCTGTGGTAGTAGAAGGGTTAAGGAGGGTTAGGAGCAGGCACAGGTCTGTGGAAGCCGCCATGTTGCCCCGCCATATTTGAATACAGCGGCCGGGGAAGACGTCTCCTTTCCAACTAAATCACGTTTTACGCATACGCAGCATGCTAAAGCAGAGAAGAGACATCACAGGTGCTCACAGGCTATGGAGGGACATTCACATTCATGTCTGCACCTTCAGACTCGTGATATGAAGCAGCAGACTTATGTTTTATCATCTGAGAAGGTATATTTATGAATCCATCATCCTTTTCTTTCTATTAAATAAAATCAAAAACTACTGACTGCACATGTAAGACTTTATCACCAGCTGATTCCTTTTTAGTTTTAGATTGAATGAATTTGGGGCCTTTTAGGATTTTAAGGATTCTGCAGAAGGAGCGCAGAGTGAGGAGCTTTCACTGTGAAGAGTTTGTTAAATTCAGAAACAGATTCATCTGGAACGTGCAGGTTTGGTCATTTCTTTTCAGCCTTCACGGCTGTGCAGAAACAATGAGACTCTGTCAGGGAGGAGCTCGCAGACTCGGCCGCTCTGTCGCTGCAGGAGTGCAAATAAAGTTCACTGCGCTAACATCTATCATCTCCTCAAAGGAGCGGCTGTAACAGAAGGAACTCTGCTGTCCTGGATTTTGCATGTTTTCCTGATGAGATTCTCATCTCTCTCCAACACTGCACAAACACAACAAACAACATTTCACAATCATAATGGTAATTTTTATCATCTGCTTTTTACGCATATTTTTCACCGCTGGTTAATACATTTCTGTTTGATCAACACCCTGTGAGCAGAGTTCTGGGTTTCTGCTGTTTGGTCACAGTTTGCCAATAAAAATGGAGACATTAAAGTTCAAAGCTTCGCCTCATTAAATATGGGAAATAAGAGGAAGAAAAGGAAGAGAAGGGAGGAGCAGAAAAGACAAGAGGAAGAAGAAACTGAAGGACAGACAGAAGGTTCTGTTTGGAGGCTGACACTCACCGGATCTCCTCTCAGTCCTCGTTGTCCTTTCAGCCCCTGGTCCCCGCGGATTCCCGGGATACCCTGAGGAGGACAGTTCAGCTCGTCAAACAAACCAGCCAGAGGTCAGAGGTCAACACCCTCCCCAACCCTAACCATACACTAATGGCTAAAAAGGTGATAACAGCTCTGAAGTTTTAGTCCACATAAACATTAAAAGAACAACAAGGCGCTACAACAACAACAACACACACACACACACACACACACACACACACACGTTTTTAATGGACATAAATGACAAAAACATTTATGTGTAAAAATACAGAGCAATTACACCTTAATTCTTCTGAAGTTACTGTTGTATTGTTACTTTGTCAAACATAAATTATAAAGTTCACAAACTTATTTAGCTTTGAATATTGTGTTTTCTTAGAAATAGTAATAAATGGCAACACTGAAGGCTAACTAATGATTTTAAAATATGTACAACAAGTATAAAACCCTTTATTTGATGAAAATGGAACAAAGGGAATACCTGTGTAATAATATCTCCCTGTTTTGAAGCAGGGATGTCGAAGGGCTTCGAACCCCCTCCTAAGCCTGTCATAGTGTTCACTGATGTATACTGTGACTGCGTTTATTAAAAACAGAGATTTTTGTTTTTTTGTTTTTTTTTTGTGTGTTACCAGGTCTCCAGGGTGGCCCCTCTCTCCTCGAGCTCCATCCTGTCCCTTCGCTCCCTGCAAACACAGAACCAGGAACACTGTTAAGTGTGGAAAATCCCTCCAAATCAGCTCCCTTCCTGAACACGCCTGCTCATTTCCTCCATGATCAGGACAGAAACACAGAGCAAATGCACGTGAACATCGAAGGACGCCTCTCCCTGATGTTGAAGTCAGCATCAAATTTGAGTTGTAGCAGAGAATTTTTAGATCATCACTGACTCTTTGCTTCATGGCGTCATGCTTTAAGCTATCATTTTTCTATGTTGGCACTAATATCATCAACAACGCACTGTTGGCTCTTAGAAGCAAAAATAAAGCTCATCATATATCAAAATTTCCAAAGGTTAACGGCTACACTTTGGGATGTTTGTTCAAGGAGAAATTTCAGACATTAACTGGTCGGTACCAGCAGCAATAAGGCTCACCAGGAATGAGAACTTAGAATCGGCCCAGCAGTGCAGAGATCGGTTCATCCTGTCTGAAACAAGCCGTTTTAGCTCCTCCCCCTTTAAGGCCACCTCCTTCTGATTGATATGATCATATATGGGATATTTCCCCGATATGGTATATGGATTCACATGTTTAGAGCAGTGTGCAGCCTGAGCTCACAGGAATGACTGACCTCATTATTTCTGACAGGAAAAGCAGCACACTGACATTTTCAGTGAACAGCTGTAAAGGACTGTTTATATCACTTTTTTCTTCACAGAGCCTCAGTGGAACGTGGTCTGTTTCCTGTCTCCCTTTTACAGTTACTGCTATGAGCCGTTGCTCCTCTGTGTGCAGAGGATGAAGCTATCAGGTTATTGGACAGCAGCTGTGTTTCTGGTGCAGTTTTTTTTTTTAGGATATTTTTAGCTTCCAGGGAACATAAGACTTTATCACGGCTGAGGGACATGCACTGATAATCTGTGGCTCCCCTGATCATACTTTGGAGTAAGTGTGTGTGGAAACAAGTAGCAGGAGGACAGTGTTCAAAGTTTCAAATGTTTTTCTTTAATGGACCAGATGGATGTGCACCAATACACACTTACAGTTTTGAGTGTTTCCTACAGAAGTGAATGCTGTTTCTATTGGCAGCAGGGTGAAAGGCGGGTGTGCATGTATTAATATACAAACTCTGTGGTGATATATGAGAGCAATAATCAGCTGTCTCTTTTCTGGATTGACTCTAACTCTTGCACTTCCACTGGTAGTGATGAGCTCTGTGTAGTGGCTCATGAACCAGTTCTCCACTCGCTGCAGGTTCTGGTTACCTTCCAGTTCACAGAGGAGCTCCAGAACAGAACCAGGACTACCAACACCAGCTGCACCCCAAGAGGGTGGTGCTGGAGTTAACGGCTGGATACAGGCCGCTGACTGGTGTGAGCACCACCCTGCCTGCAGGGCACACGGGAAGGCTCTGAGGCTCGCTGGTAAGCTGACACGAAACTGTCACAATAAAAGTGAGTGGACTGGCATTTCTCAACTGGATAAAAGACTCAAAAATACACATTTTGTAACACAATTGATTGCAATATAATTGCTATTGTGAACCTTGGAATCCTGCTGATTGTAATGATTTACTTTAGCTTTGGTTTAGGGAAGAACATGCTTTGGGATAAAATGCAGTCTCACTGTTCTCACTGACACTGACGCCTCTGTGATGCCAAATAATAATAATTTAACAAACATCAATAAATCACTGATTTTGGAATTAAAATATTTATTTTGTAAAGTTTAGTTAAGTGGCAGCTGGATAGGCTGCGGCCCCCCGAGATCCTGACCTAGATGAGCAGAAGAAAATTGATTGAAGTTTAGCTTCAGTTTAGCAGGAAAATAAACAGAAAGAAGGCACAAATGAGGTGATTAGCGCCAGTGTGACTCAGTTTTTCCATCATCTGTTAGCATCAGGCTAACTAACAATCATCCTTCCTGTTTATGTCTCGATATCTCCAGAATGATGGGCCACAGTTGTTGCTGCAGATCACAGAGATACCTGAGAACATTGGTGAGGGTGATGGTGAGGATGAAGGTGTGTAATTTATGCAGATGAACGGTCGTCACGCTGGTACCTGTTCTCCATCGACCCCGTTCAGGCCGTCCTCTCCGTCTTCGCCCTGCAGCGTTGGAAGAAAAGTCCTCCAATGAGACTTTATCTGGATGTGAGTGCTTGTCCAAACATTCCTGAACATCACATTACTGCTCACATTCCTGCCGGCCTGAGTCACTCACCCTGTCTCCACGCAGCCCTCTGAAGCCCTGCAGACACACACAGCAGGGGTCACACGAGCACATCAACAAAGACAGCTAGCTGCTCAAAGACAGCTACTTATATGAATAATTTCTGCTCATTTATAACATTTCACCAGCACCGCCGTACCTTCTGTCCTCTGAGGCCAGAACATCCCTGGACCCCCTGAGGTCCACTTGGCCCAGGAAGCCCCCGGCCGCCCTGCAACACACAGGCAGAGTGAGCAGTGGTGCAGCAGAAGATGCCGATGAGGATTTATGATGCTCTTTTTTAAAGCACGGAGTGAATCCACAGCAGTCATAGTGACATTTTAACAGTTCGAAACAGTTTAAATGTCCTTTTGAACCTGAACAAAAGCAGAAAATCCTCATAATGGTGATAACGTTAACACCAGCTTACAATGAGACTGACTCGCGTCCGAGTTACTGCATGTGCTGTCAAAGGGGAAATGTGGATATCTTCTGTGTGTAACAGGGATGGGCGCTTAAAAGCTCCGAGGCACGTCTACAGAGGAGTTAATGTGCGTAAAGTGAATGAAGAAGCACTTACAGCAAGGCCCTCCTCTCCCGGGAAGCCGGGGTGACCCTTCTGTCCGGGGATGCCCTGTTTTTAAAACACAGTTGAAAGTTCAGCAGGAGAAGAAAAGATCAGAAACCCTCAGAGGTCAGAAAGACAGACAGCTTCACACCTCCATGTTCCCCAATGTTAATCTGCTGCTTCACTAAGTTTGAGAGTGAGCAGCAGCATGTTTTAATCTGCTAAGATTTCTAAGAAAAACCTTGTGTCTAGTGAGTTCTTAAAGATGTTGTGCATCTTTTTTTGTTTCTTCTTTCCTCTTTTTCTCCTTCAGGTCTCGTCTCTCTCTCCTCTATTTTTACCCTCCTGCCTGATACCTGGGTGGCACACCTAACACTCATCATCTAACCACAGTTTACTCTAAAACTTCTGGTTCCCAACAGCTTTTATGTTCAACCAGACAGACACGTCCTCTCTAAGTGTCTCAATTTGTGTCTAAAAATACAACAAAGGAAAAATATCAAACTGAGTATTTCACCTGGAAATGTTTCTACGTCTTCCACCAGGCTTATCCTGTCACCTGTGGAGGGGCCTTTCCCCGAGGCACTGAGTCTAGTCTACTCTAGTCCAGTCTAAACTAAACAGTAAAATGCTGCAGTAGGTATTAATGATCTGACTTATTCCACCAGAGATTAAAGCTCCTCTGGGCCGTGACTAAACACTGGCCCCCTTGTGTAACCCTATAGTTTTAGCACTGAACTTGGAATGCGTGATAAATCTGACCTACAGTGACGTCTGTCCCCGCTTTGCTTTAAAATATAAACCACTAACTTTATGAAAACATGGAAAGTGTGTGTTTTCTCTCAGTCCAACCTCCTTAATGCTTCTAGCACATTTTCCCAAAAGACCATGCCATTATGTTTCAACTTGAAAGGCGTGAGTATATGAGTCACCTTTGACCCCGGGGAGCCCCGAGAGCCACGGATGCCTTCGTGTCCCGAACATTTGCACATGACGTTGCAGCACTCCCTGTTAGACACGGTGTCCTGCAGAGCGACAGAAACAGACTCAGATAATCTGCATGAGAACAAAGCAAATTATATATCAAATAATAAGAACTTTCTGACTTTCATAATTCTGCAGACCCATCTGAGATACTGCTGGTAGTATGGTATGGGTATTTGTGTATTACAGGTGTTTGGAAGCTTCATATGACACAAAATCTTTATCATTTCGACTAAACCCGCCACAGTCCACAAACTAGCTGACACGAAGCGAGCTGGGTCGGCGAGCTGCTTTGTAAGGCTGGTCGTTACCGAGAGTCTTACCTGGCGAACTTCAAGCTTGTTTACCTGCAGCGACATGAATGACTTACAATCTCTTTGAGGAGGGTGCTGCCGATGCTCGGCATGCCGATGCTCAGGGGAAGTTTGTAGCCGAACCCTCGGCCAAACTCCACCATCTGCAGCTGGGCAGGGTAACGCACTCCCTCCAGAGCCACCACCAGCAGAGCGCTGATGCCTGCAGGAAAAGATACCACTGATGTACAGTTTCTCTGTAAATGTATGTTTAATGGTGACCAGAGGAAGCTGTTTTTACCAGACTCTCTCAGCAGCTCTGATTCATTCTCCAGCATCATAACATCTTCATCATATCCATCTGAGAAGATCACCAGCACCTGATGGAACAGGTTAGACACGTTAAACGTCCTTGATGCAAATGAAAAAAAACAAAGCCCCCAAAAACCTTATTTTCACACACAAACACAGAGCTAACAGGTCCAGACCTTCATGCAGAGGGAGGGCTCGAGTGACTCACTAGATTTTATTACAGCCTTCGTTATCACCATGTGAGGACAATATCAGTTTTTCCTCTGGGAGACTTTTCAGTATCTCTCATCCTGCACTGTGGGTGGATCCCTGTTTCACAATCACCTTTCTAGCCATATAAAGCAATATTGTAATCATTATGATTTTAGTGTTAGCTATGTTGGCTGTCAGTATACATTGGACGGGAGACATTCCAAGTTGTATCCAATCATGCTGTTTATATTATTATTGACGTCTTCCCAGAAGCGTTGAATATGTGTATGTAGTTTCCAGACTCTGTGTTATGACTTCAACCCTGAAGTTCATGATTATAATTTTTAGAACAAACTCCATCCATATTTTAACTAATGACACACATCTCTGCAGTTTCTATCCCAGCAAAGCTCTGGAAGATTAACAAACTGCCACTGAGCGCTCCTGTTGTACTAGCCAGCTTCCACTTACTAATAAGTTACATGGTTTGGGCCACAGTGAACAACCACAATGAAATATCTGAATATCAGTTAAATGTAATTTTCTTAACATGGCCATTTATCAAATCCACAATTCTTAACTCTGAATCATCATCATTCCCACACAGAAGGGATTCCGATGTTATTCCAGATAAATGCTTCCAAACTGAAACAGCTGTTTGGCTGAAGCACAAGTGCAGGTGTCTTTTGTTCATCTCAGCAGAAAACTGCCTGAAAGAATTAAAAGGGAGTGAAACAATAACTGAAATAACATGACTGCCCCATAAAACAAATGTAATGGATGTGTTCACAGAATCCGCCATTTGCACAGTTCCAGTTTATTAAATTAGTAGCCAGCGGTGCATTCTGGTTGTGGAGCATTTCATATTAAGTGACCTGGTATTGAGTTGCCCACTCCTCATTCTCCTGACCCCTCTTAATTAGATAAACACTTAAGGAAATAGACTAACGGAAAGGAGCAACCAGCGCACTCCAGCAGCATTAGGAAACTTGATGCCATTAAAAATATGCCCGATTTCTCGCACTTGAAAGTTGTTATTAGTGGTTTTGCTTTGAAATCCAGAAGCACGTCAAGCTTATAGAGCTCAAAAACACCCCTCTGGACACACATCAACATTATACAGACTGTTAGCAAGCAAACAGCATCTAACCCTCAAGAGTACTTATGAAGCTCCAGACTTGTTCCAACTCAGATTAATAATAATCACCTTTACAAAGACGGGGAACCCAGTAAAATTATACAACCTACATTTTTATACATGTTTTTAGTCTTACCTTCACACCAGCTCTGGACTCAACCTTGAACTTCTCCCCGAAGGATCTGAGCAGAGCGGCATTGAAATAAGTAGGCTCTGCCAAATTCAAGGCCATGACTTTTGTCACCACATCTTCACTGTAGTCCGCAAAGCTGAAATCATCCAGGGTACGTCCGTCGCGGCTCACGAGTCGATAGGCTATGTTGGTTTTGATGGGCTCAGGGCCGAGGCAGCACAGGCCTTGGACTGAGGAAAGATACTGAGCAATCTCTGGCAGGAAGGTCCTGAGTTTGTTGTGGCCGCTGACCAGCACCTCACTGGGGCTTCTTCTTCTAGAAATATCAAATCCCATGGCAACGTCAATGCTGCAGGCTGTAACAGAGACATTTATGTTTACTTTTTGCAAAGACATGGATGTGGTGGGTAAGAGGGGGAGACAAACAGCAATACGGTTGCATGTTTCAGACTCACCAGGTTCATCTGGGATGAGTTTGGATTTGCAGATGGTGTCAACCACCTTCTGCTTGATCTTATCCAAGCTGCCAAAGTTCTGCGCAGTGAAAAGTCTCTCTGGAGTGCCGGTGATCTGCAGCAGCTCCAGATCGTGGACGTCTCCAATGCCAATGGCAAACACCTCAATTCCCAGACCCCTTAATTCAACGGCAGGGTCTTCAACATCATCCTGTGATTCTCCATCTGTTATCAGCACCAGATTCTGGGAGATCCCTTCAGATTTACGACTTCCCCGTGACACCTCAAAATATTCCTTGATGGAAGTCAGGGCTAGTCCAATGTTGGTTCCTCCACCAACCTGAATCATTTTCAAGATGTGCTCGGACACTGCCTTCTCAGTGTAGTACTGGTTGAGGTAAAACTCGTGTTGAAAAGCGCTGCTGAACTGGCCAAGTCCAACACGAACTAAATCTTCACTGACTATGAAGCTGTTGATGAGTTCTATGGTGAAGTTCTTCATGATGGCATAGTCAGCTGGGCTAATGCTACCCGACTGATCAACTAGGAAGACCAGGTCAGCACTTTGTTTTTCACAGACTGTGAGAAAAAAGCAGATATTAAAGATGTGGGCCATACACCTGGTGGAATTCAAATTCAGGAGAATTAGCAGTTGAAGGCTGTTTATGTCCTTTTGTTAATAAATGCAGATTATTTTTGTGACCATGACATGCAACAAAAATTTCCTTTTTTGTTCACCAGAGATTCCAGCAGTGAGTCAGTCTCAATAGACTCTCACGTTAAAACGTCCAGTTTTTTTTAGTGTTACAGTGTTTAGAGCATGATACAAAAGCTTCACAACAAGTGTGTGGGGATGAATTTATTTGCGACTCACCTGCTTAAGTTGGATCAAGGCTTAAATTTTGCACTATTAGTGGCGTGGCCTCTTTGACTGACAGGTGGATGGTGACACAGGCGGCTGTAGCAACTGGCTGTCTACAAGGCTTTGTCTCAGCTAACTGGATTCCCTGAACTAGAACTCTGGATCGTGTTTGTGCTGTTAGAGCCTTTTGGAGCATTTTAAATGCAATTGTCTGTCAATAATATGACTACTCTGTGGTTCATTGGACTGACAGAAGGTTCAAGAAGGCTGAGCTCCAGTTTTGTGAGAAATTTCTAGGATTTTATTTGGATGTTACCAAGCACTAATTAGCAGGTTCCTGTGTCTGTGTGACGCTCCCATCCAGTCTATGGATGTAAGTGCTAAGCAAGCTATAAACTGATTTCCTATCCAAATATGGCCACTTCTGGCTCCAAAACATGGAGATAGCAACGGAAGGCGCAAACAAGGCTTCAGAATAAAAGTCCACAAACCAGCAGGTGATGTTACCCTGCGTACATCCATCTTTCATGCACTCTTTGGCAATCATAGATTTATCAGTATTACCTTACAAGTTGGTCAAAGTGTTTAAAGAAACTAAGATACTAACTTATGCTGTGCTAATTATATAAATTAAATATCTGGCCTGATGAATGTAAAACAAAACTGATAATTTTCCTGTTCCAAGTATTCATGTATTTCTGCAGTTATGTCTGTGTACATTTATTCATGTATTGCATACCATGATGCCAGTAAGGTCCAAAGGCCTAAGCTCATTTAAAGCAACTGTTTGTCATAAAATAAAACTTAATGCATCAGGAGGTGGCTGTAGCTCAGGAGGTAGAGCAGGTCACCTACTGATCGTAAAGTCAGCGGTTTGATTCCTGGCTTCTCCAGGCTCCGTGCCAAAGTATCCTTAGCAAAGTATCCTTGGGCAAGATACTGAACCCCAAGTTGCTCTCTGACACAACCGTTGGAGTGTGTGTGTGAATGTGTTAGACAATAAAAGCACTTAGCTTACTCACACATGGAAGTGCTTGTATGAATGGGTAAATGTAAACGTGTTGTATAAGCGCTTTGAGTGCTCAGTCAGAGTAGAAATACGCTATATAAGACCTACTCCATTTACCATATAATGTGTTGCTTTTATTAGAATAATTTGGATTGTTTGACTAACTTTTTGTTTACATCAAATCAAGTTTTACATTTAGAAAAATCGAGTGCTATTCACATAATTATTCATCTTATTCCTTGTAAAAACATTTTCCTTTTGCTTGATGCACTGGGAAGTTTAGCCTCTTACCTGGTTTGGTGGAACTGCACAGGACTTCTGTGATGTTTTTGTAGAGTTTTTCCAGGGCAACAAAATTATCCACATAGAAAACTTTTGAATCATCGTAATCAGCCATGATCTCGAGCTGTGTCTTGTTGGCTCCTTCCACTCCAATACTGATGACATCGACCCCTTTTTTTCTCAGAGCCACAGATGGTTCAACAAGACTATATCGGTCAGTAGCATCACCATCTGTGATCACCATGAGAATCTGAGGCACTTTCAATTCTGCCCGTCCACCATATTTTGCATCAAAGAACTGTAAAGAATATTTCAAAGCCTTGCCGGTGTACGTGTCTCCATTTGGGGATATCAGAGCTAATATTGCTTGGGAAACCTCCTGTCTGGAACTGTGCTCATTGAGAGTAAAAACAGACTTTGGCTCAGTCGAGTAGAGAATGACACCAAAGCGAGTCAGGTCTTTGCCAACTGTAGTTTGGTTCACCACTGATTGCATGAACTTCTGCATGCTTCTAAACTTTTCTGCAGTAATGCTTGTAGAACCATCCACCAAGAAAATGATGTCAGCTTTTTCTGTCTTCTTGCATTCTATAATAAAAAAGAAATGGGTGGTCAGAGGGAAGGGTAGCAGGAAAGCCAAGGAAAAATATTAAAGGTAAAGGAATATGAGGATCTTGTTTTCAATCCCTGCAGGCCAGACTTAACATTTGGTCAAGAGCACAATTGGTTTTAATGGTGGAAGAAACAGGAGCTACTGGAGGAAACTTGGAAGTACATGCAAACACCGAACTGAAAGGTGTGAACAGCTTAGTGGGCTTAGTGGTAAACCTCTAATTATATATCTCATTACATTACTATATTTTCTCATCTAAAATAGGTCTGAAATAGAGAGAATTCTGTTAATTTAGGACTCAACAAATATGTGTTCAGAGTACTCTCGTCTCCTTGGATTAATAAGATGTTGGTTAAACATTCTTAGTAGGATAAGTGACAAAATCTTTCCTGTTCTCAAAATCACTTGTTGGAGAATAGGGTCCTTCTCATCACGTCCTGTCCTGAAGGTAACATGCATAGACAACTAACCAGTCAATGTGTGTTACCTTCAGTGGAAGGACCAAATCAGCTGCAAGAAGCTGTACCTGCAAAGACATGGTCCTGATACCACTGAACTGGAAACCTTCTGATCCTAGGCAAGGCCTACAAAAATCTGGACAAGCCTGGTAGAGTCCAAAGCCCACTAGGAAGTTGTCTAAATTACAGCTGACTGTTGTTTACCGCCCTGATGAAAGCTTGTTCCAGAATATTTAAAGTTAGAGCTCTTTGGCATCTAGTTTTTGACTGGAAAAACACAATACAGAAATACAGGCTCTGTACTGAAGATCAGAGGTGGGAAGTAATGACGTAGAAATACTTCGTTACTGTACTTTCAGGTATCTGTTCTTTATCTGAGTATTTATTTTCCTGACTACTTTTTACTTTTACTAGGTGTGAATTGGCAGCCAAGCATCTGTCAGACTGCCCCAGGGCAGCTGTGGCTACATTAGTAGCTCACCACCACCAAGCACCACAGTGAAAAGCGCTATATAAGTCTAAGGCATTATTATTATTATTATTATTACACAAGTATCTGTACTTTCTACTTCTTACATTTTCAAAACAAGCTCGTTACTTTAGGTTTACTGCGTTTACCGGTCAGTTCGGGAGCCGGCTCCTGATTGTGAGTGTTTTCTTTCTTGGAAGCTGCAACAACAGGTTGGGATGGAGGGAACAGACACCCCACACAGTAGAGGGAGAGTCTCCTGCAACGCTAGCTCAGAGACTGGAAAGAGCTAGAGGAAGTTGTGCTTTACATAGAGGCTACATGCCAGAACGGTGAGGAAAATAAGTGACAGGAAACGTAAAGGACAAAAAGTGTCTGCACTTTGTCACACAGTGTGTCTGCTAGTAAAATTTTAAGGGACAGCAAAGAATGAGCTAAAACTTCACTCAGAAAGATGTAAGAAAGAGGTAGCAATGTCCTCCAAGGAGCTACTTTTACTTTCTTACTTTGAGTACATTTCAGAGCCTGTACTATTACTTTTACTTGAGTACAGAAGTTGAACCAGTACTTCAGCTTTTAACAGAGTAGTTTTAACACAAGTACTTGTCCTTCTACTTAAGTACAGAATATCAGTACTTTGGCCACCTCTGGTAAAGATAAGCTATGATTTGTTTTTGCACAAATTATTATTCAGTGTGTCAAAATGTTGGTGATGCCCACCATGTTTTGCATTAGTCCCAGTCCCCTCTCACCTCTCTCTGGATCACAGAGCTCCAAAGCCACCTGGCTATCTAAGTCCTTCAAAGAATCAAAGTTCCTCTCAGCATACATCTTATCTGGGGATCCACTGATCTCCAGCAGCTGGGTGGTGTTGGCTTCCTC
Source organism: Pterophyllum scalare (assembly GCA_024447675.2). Lineage (NCBI taxonomy): Eukaryota > Metazoa > Chordata > Actinopteri > Cichliformes > Cichlidae > Pterophyllum > Pterophyllum scalare. The sequence continues at coordinate 106,104 of JAMQGT020012776.1, read as the reverse complement.
CACTCCAATGGCATAAATCACCACTCCTTTAGCCCTCAGAGCTGCAGCAGGGCCTTTGACTTTATCTTGGGCCTCACCGTCTGTGATGACCATTAGCCTCTGCCTTAGGTTGGGCCGTCCTCCCTCGTTTGCATCAAAATACTTGGACACTTCTCTTAAGGCTTTGCCTGTGTAGGTGCCTCCACCCAACTGCACCATATTATCGATGGCTGTCGACATTTTTTCTTTGCTGTAGTGGACGTTGAGTGAAAACTCAAGTTTCACAACAGTGCTGAACTGCACGACACCTACGTGTACCTCATTCTTCCCAATGATGGACTTGCTAATGACCGATTTCATGAAATCTTTCATTTTTTTGTAGTCTTGTGGATAGATGCTTCCAGAGCTGTCAATCAAGAAGAGGAGGTCGCCTGGTATATCTTTGCAAACTGTAGACAGAGTAGCACAGACATGTTAGTAACCCTGCATGTTAAATTATGACATAATAAGCCGGTTTCCACATGCAAAGGTGTACTGTGTTGGATGGCTCAAACATGGATTTAATCCAAAATGTATTACATTTTTAATAAGTAGTAAATGTATCGGACTGGAACTTTAAAGAAGCACTGAGTGAGGCTTGAACACCTGCATCTGTTTATTAACTAAAATAAAGATCTGTATTTTACAGTCACAGCTTTCAGATCTATTATTATTTGTGCATTAAAATGGTTGTAAGCATTTTCTTTTTACCTCCAAAACTGCATGCCTAAAATAATGTTTTATCCACATAACTTGAGGTCTTAATATCCTACATTTTCATACAGATACATTCAAGAATTTGTGCCAACACTTGAACTAGTGTCTTCCTCATTTTAAGCCATAGCTGTGGTTACAGTATGTGATGGTTATGTCATTTGTCATGAATTTCCCCTCACCATCTTTAGAACAAATATCTGTGATGATGTCATCTTTGATTGGCTTTAAGGCATCAAAATTATTGACAAAGAACATCCTCTTGGGGTCACCGGAAATCTCTTTCAGCTCGTTCTCATCGGCCTCTTTCACCCCAATAGCATAGACAGTGACTCCCTGTGCCCTCAGTTTCTCCGCCGGACCCCTAACTTTATCCTGAGATTTTCCATCAGTGATGACCACCAGGTGCTCTGGGACTTTGTGACCACGGGTGGCCACAGCCCTCTGAAAATGTGGAATCATGAAGTCCAGTGCCCTCCCTGTCTGCGTCCCGCCTCCTTCTTGTTCAATTTCCTCCACAGCTCTCTCCAGCTCTGCTGCATCTGTATATGCTGTCAGATCAAATTCCAGGTTTGGTGAATCTGCATATTTTGCAACACCCATTCTGACATGCTGAGGCCCGATACGGAAGGTATGAATAAACTCAATTATGAACTTTTTCATGTCATAGAAGTCAGCGGGGTAAATGCTCCCTGAGTGGTCAATTAGGAAGAAGATGTCTGCTTCATCTGTTTGTACGCAGCCTGGAAAGGAAATGCAAACATGAGTTTTGGTCCTTTAAATTTGTTAAATATTTTAGGCAATAAATAATTTTAACAGAGTAACTAAAAGCTTTATTTGTATATATTTCATGACATTCAAGTTAACTCATGAACATGTGAGAAAAGCTAGTTCAGACCTTCTTTGATTCCAGTTCTTCTTGTACTGACTGAGACTGCCTGGTGAATTATGTTATAGCACAGAGTTCTCTGCAGTGTCCTCTCCAGAGCTTTCAGCTTGGCAAAAGAGTCCACGATAAACACGTGCTTTTTGGGAGGATGAGATGCCATCTGGTTCAACTCAGCCTTGTTGGCATTTTTGACTCCTACAGAGTAAATGGTGACCCCAGCACGACGGAGCTCAGCTGCTGCCTCAATCACACTATCTTGGGATTCACCATCTGTGATCACTACTGCCACTTGCTGGATGCCACTGTCTTTCCTGCTTCCAGCGTCCTTGATGAAAACATTTTCGCGGGTGAAGTTTAGGGCGGCTCCGGTGTTTGTTCCACCCCCACGATAAGGTAGGATTTTGATGAAATTCAGCAGTTCGTCTCCGTCATTGAACGTGTTGAGGTAGATCCGCGCTGTGGGCCTGTCATTGTATGTCACAATGCCAACTCGAACTCTATTTTGACCAATTTCTAAGCCGCTGACAATTGAATGCAGGAAAGAACGCACAAGCTGGAAGTTCCTGGTGCCAATGCTTCCCGACTCATCCACGATGAACACGATATCTGCCAGTTTGGCTGCTTTGCAATCTGCAAAAGGAATCATAAGGTCACTCAAGCATTCAGATACTTATTTTCAGGATATGACTGTGATGCCATACAACTGCTTTTTACTTTTGATTTTGTTGGGTTATGGTGCAACATTCCATGTTAACCCCAATTCTACTAAAGTACAATGTTCTCCAAAATGTAAATAAAAACATAAAGCAATGATTTGCACAAATTCAGCGTACTCAGTCAGCTAATATTTTTTATGTAATATTAACCATTTAAGTCTTTGATATGTTTTCTATGTTCTATTATGAATGAAATATGGGTTTAAGAGATTTGAAAATCTTTGCGTTCTGTATTTATTTTTGGCACAGCACCCATTTTTCTGGAAGTGAGGTTGTGTAGGTGTTGCTAGTAGATCATTCGGTCATATGCTGTTCCTCTGGGACAGAATTCCAGGTGTGGAACAACTGATAAACCTCAGGTATAGGATTGCTGTCCAGTTTACTGGCCTGTTTCTCTATTGTTCTCTTAATCCACAATCAAACCATAAAATCAGTCCACACATATTGTTGTGGGTGATTAGGACAAACAATTCCATGTTATTTTCTTTTATAAGTCATGTAGCGTAGAAGAAAAGAAGCATTTCACAAAGAGTTTTGATGATATTGAACAATGCATTTGAATCGTGTTGGTACTACATCCAGGTCAACAGTGAAGCTAGTGGCAGCTGCCTCTTACTAAGCTTTCCTTAATCATTTGGGCCACTCTAGGAAAGAGTGTACGTTTTGTGTAGGTTTGTGTATGGTTTGTGTTCAGTTAACCCTTTTAACAGAATTTTAAACAATTTTTCTAATAATTTGAAATGTTACATCTTCTAGTTTCTAAATAGAAGCTCAGCCCTAACCCTGGATAGGGTGCTGGTCACCTGACAAAGGTTAAATAGTTAAAGTCACATCAAATTATTCGAAAGATTCTAAAAGTACATTAAATCAAAATGCTGAAATTTGATAACGAAGCAGACCAGCAGCTTAGAATGGACAATGGGGTGAAAATGTATTACAGTAAACCAGGATGGAAGCATCAACCAAGTATTCCATATCTCCAAATATGCTGTCTTAAAATGCTGCGTGGCATTTCCAGCAGGACAAGTACTGTATATGATTAAGATTAAAGGCAATAAAACTGGTAATTCACATTAATTTTCTGTTGTGCATAACCTTTTCAAAATACTTTTTTCAAAGATGCACAGGAGTTGATTTTCAATGGCAGCAATGATGAAAGTAAAGCCTTTTCACCTCCAGTGAGAGTGATTGTCTCCTCCTCTGTTTCGAAAATGCTCTTCAGTGTAGGCACTGCATTGCTGATAGAGTCGTATATGTATGGCGCAGTGGCTATCACACGAATTTCATCCATTGATGCACCGAGGCTCATTCCCACAACAGTTATGCCATGTGATTTGATCAGACGTGACTGCTTAAAAACTGGATCATCTGAGTCTTTTCCACTTATAACAACCAGAAACTGTTGGAAGTCTTGGGCCGCCCGGCTTCCAGATTCATTAGTGAAGAAGTTATTGTAGGCATACTCCAGTGCACTGCCCAGGTTGCGTGGCTGATTGGGTTGAAGTCGGCTCTGGCGGAAGCTCCTAACACCAACCAGTGTCTCCTCTTTGGTTTGGAAAGCATTAAGAAGAAATTCCACTCTGGTAACTTGACCATACTGGGCCAATCCAAGACGATGGGCAGATGCTCCAATGTTGAGTTGATTGACCAGTCGGACAAGGATGGATCTGACCTGCTGGAAATCTGCTAGACTGATGCCACTGTCCACCAGAAAAAAAATGTCTGCAAACTTTTCTGCCAAGGCTGCAAGTAAATTAAGCAGAAATCAGTAAATTAAGCAGAAAACAGTAAATTAAGCAGAAAACAGTAAATTAAGCAGAAAACAGTGTAAGTTCTTCTGTTGTGGTATATATATATATATATATATATATATATATATATATATATATATATATATATATATATATATATATATATATATATATATGTGAATCCAGATTAAATTTATTAGTCAAACAACAGGCACGTCTTGAAGAAATAAAGGTCTGGATGACTGTGCCTATCGATGCCTTCTTTTTTCTGCACATTATTCAATGTTATTCAGTGTTCAAATTTGGAAATCCTGTCCCTATTATGTGTTTTTTTTCCAAAACCTCACTGAAAAATATTCAGTTCATAAAATATGCCAGTGCAAGAGATTTTATTATCCTAATATTAGGTTAGCTTCATGGATTCACAGAACTGAACTCACATACAAGGTCTTGAATAATCAGGCCCCATCTTCTCTTAAAGACCTCATAGTACTGTATCACCCCAATAGAGCACTTCTTTCTCAGCCTGCTACTTGTGGTTCCTAGGACACTTAAAAGTAGAATGGGAGGCAGAGCCTTCAGGTTTCAGGCCCCTCTCTTGTGGAACCAGCTCCCAGTTTGGATTCAGGAGACAGACCCCCTCTCGATTTTTAAGATTAGGCTTAAAACTTTTCTTTATGATCAAGCTTATAGTTAGGGCTGGATCAGGTGACCCTGAACCTCCCCTTAGTTATGCTGGTATAGGCTCCAGCTTCTTGAGAACTTCCTGTGATACACTGAGAACATTTCTTCTCCATTCCCTTCCTTTCTCCCCCCTGTGTTTACTGTATATGCTGCTATTGCATGCTGTTAACTTTTGCGTCATCTCTTCTATAGTTTGTGCTTTGTCCTGGTTGTTGTTTTTGGTCTCTGTTTTTATGCAGTAACCATGGTTACTGCATAAAAACCATAGTGAATTTTCGAATAGTGAATTTTCGTAAGGGATAGGCCACTGCTCCTGTGTTCCCCATGGTCCTAGTGTTCCTAGTTCTCTCCCAGTTTGTTTATTTCCCTTGGTTTGTCTTGTGATTCATGCTTTCAGCCACAACAAAGGTCTACCTTTTTGTTATTTGAGACTGCCTGCTCCCAAGTTCTGCTTTTGGGTGCTCCCTTTCACACACACGCCACATGGTCAGCTCATGCACCGTGACATGTGGGGAATAGCCTTTGTCTTTTGTCTTTTTTAAACTTATCTGCTTTTGGAAACAGTGACTGGTGGATGGAAAAAGCCTTTGGGGCTTCTGGTGTAGCTTGTGGGGATCTGGACCGAGATTTCTAAGTCAGCAGATTAGCCGACATGTTCCCAGATTGATGCAGAATATTTGCTGCACCTGGGCAAGACTAGTATGATGCAATTACATCTTAAATACTTGACCACATAACAAAACAAACAAACAAACAAAAAAAATTATCACCAGAAAAAGTAAAAAAATAAGCAAGAGATGCTTTTAAAAAATTTCTGGATATTTTTTGCCTCTATTATAATAAGGGTGTAAGGATGTTTAAGTCTTTGTCTTACCCTGCCTCTGATTCTCCATGGAAATGCATACAGTTCGCAGCAGACCATCTTTTACCCTCTGTAGAGCCTGGTAGTTATCGATAGTGTAAAGGAAGTGGTGTGAAGGCCGGTTTACAATGGACTCAAGCTCCTGCTGGTTGACCTGTCCCACCCCAATGCCAAATATGATAACCCCCTGACTCCGCAGGCGTTGGGCGGGTGCTTCCACATCATCCGAGGAGTCCCCATCTGTGAGAACTACAGCAATCTGAGGAACTCGCTGCCCCGCCCGGCTCCCTGCCTCCTCTGTGAAGTACTCTGTCTGGAGGAAGTCAATGGCCCTGCCTGTTTCTGTGCCTCCTGTTCGATACTGAAATCTATCGACTTCGGCCAGCAGGGACTGCATGTCCATATGATCCTTTAGCAGAAACTCCTGGTAGGGTTCATTGCTATACTGAGCCAAGCCAACCCGAACTTTGTTAGGGCCGATGTCGAGGCCTGAGATGAAACTTCGGAGAAACTGCCTAATTTCCTCAAAGTTAGCAATGCCGATGCTAGTCGAGCTGTCAACCAGGAAGACTATGTCTGCCACAGTGGCAATGGCACATTCTGGAAGAAAAAGAAGAAGAAAGTCAGTATTTGGTTCAACATAGAGAAGAATATCTAATGACTTAGGGCCATAAGAAGGTACCATGTGAATCATTTCTAGAACAACTTCAGATATAGCTCTGAGAAAATGAAGTGAATACTGCTGTTATCCTCTACCTGCATTCAAACAGCTGGTGACAACAGAAAGAGTTTTCAGTGCAAATATGTTGAAAAACTGAAACATCTCAGAATGATTTACAGCTGGACAACACAGGATGAACACAAAAAATACCAGATGCACAAATGGAAATGACTTTGCAACTCTGAGAATCACTCAAATGAATCAAACATTATCAGCAAGTGAAGAATCAGATATCTCTGGATACACCTGGACAGACATACAACCATGCAGAACAAATAAATGTGTGTACAGGGATGTGCAGAGACACCAGTCACTTTCACTGTGATGTGACTGCTTGGTACAAATCTGGAGGGTGCCTCAGACTACCAAACTGCTGTTTCCAAATTCACGAAAAGCTGCTTGTAGCTTTACTTTGAAGCACACAAGAATAACAGGGGCTTCTGGAGGAGATGATTGAAGTCTGAAGAGGTCAAAATCCCTGAAACGCAAAGCTATTGCGAACAGCAGATGACCGTGATGAAGTATTCTTGGACCACTTTAATTTTAACAAGGACAAGAAGTTGTCACTGTGTAGAAATTGACAAAATAATATAAAATGATAATTTAACCATACAATTCTTTAACAACCAAAGAAACCATTTATTAAAATTGGAAACCCCACAAAGAAGTTTAATTTGATTGTAATGTCACAACCTTGGCTCTGACTTTGTGATTTTAAACCCTTGAAGTTTAATTCTTTGTTTGGTGTTTGTTTGTTGATCTTTATGCTTTCTTATTTTGGAGTCTTCAGTTCTATGTTCTAATGTTATAATTTAGTCTTAAAGTTTATAAATTAGCTTTAGAATTTACTTTGTTGCTCTGTGTCAAACTCCTCTGCAATTCCCCACTTAGTCGTCATTCTCATTTCCTTTTTTATTTTGAAAATATCTTGTCTCTAGTGTCTTGTATTTAGATTTACTTCGCTTCCTGTCTCATTGTGATTATTGTCACTTGCATCCCTGTTGTGTCCACTTCTCCTAATTGTCCCCATGTGCATAAACAGCCCTGTTTTCCTCTCAGTCTGTGTCTCAGCCTCTGTTAATGTCTCTCTTGTGTCTCCAGCCAGTTTTGGATTCTGGTTACTTTGCTTAATGGACTTTTCACCAGTCAAAATAAAGGCTTGCTTTTGGCTTAGTTTGTCTGTTGCTACATGCCTGAATAGGGGTCCTAAAACTCTGCAATTCATGACACTTAAACTATGAAAATTATTACAGATTTTATCTTTTACTGTTTTCTGTCCACCCTCATTAGAGTGGATACAAAAATGTTCAATAAGCACCCTTCTCAAAATGATTTTTCCAATCTCAACCCTAACCCAGTCCAACGCCAGTGAAATCTGTTTGATATTTACATCTCTTGAGAAGCCAAAATACTTCAGGCTGAATTATTCTGTGGTGATATTTAATAAAATTAGTCCATCTAATGACACTTTGCAATTAGACACATTTTACCTTGAGACAGTTGCTGGAGTTGTCGTTTGGCTTCTTCTACAGTTGTGCATAACGTCTGGATGATGTTCTGAGAAATTCCCTGCAGCGCTGCAAAATCTGATACACTGTAGACATGCTGATTGTGAGGCCTATTCGCAATCTCCTTTAGCTGGTTTTCATCTGCATCTTTGATACCAATTGCATAAAGAACAATCCCTTTTTTCCTCAGGTTATCAGCGTGAGACTTTACATCATCTTGGGACTTGCCATCAGTGATCACTACAGCAATTTGTGGCACTTTCTGCGCAGCTCGGCTTCCAGCTTTGTCCACAAAGTGTTCATTCAGCATGAATTCCAAGCCTATACCAGTCAAGGTGCCGCCCCCTCTGTAAGGCAATTTGAGGATGCTCCTGAGGATGTCGTCCTCGTTCTTATAGGTGTTGAGCTTAAACTCTGTATGTGGAGCGTTGCTGTACTGGACAAGGCCGATGCGTACGTGATCAGGGCTGACATCAAAGCTGTTGACCAGCGTGAACAGAAACTGGCGGATCTGCTCAAAGTTCTCAGCACCGATGCTCCACGAGCCGTCGACCAGGAAGACGATGTCCGCTATGGCCTCATCGGTGCAGACTAAGAGGAAAGGTTTTGGTGTCATGAAGAAAAGCCTCAGGATACTAAAAGGGAAGCTCTCACTACCCAAGTAGATGTTGGTTCTTAGAAAGCGTGCCAGCGTGAGGTGACAAAGCGTGACTTATAGCTACAAGAGGTGGATTGTTTGTGCCATGTGACTGCCAAAATGGAAAATGGGCATCTTGCAGTCAGGTTGTGAAAAGTTTCTGGACAGGAGCAGGGATGTACGCTGAGAGTACTTACCGTCAAGCTGGAAACATGTGAGGAAAGTGAAAAAACTTACAGCTGGTGTTCACTTCCTTTATGGCTTTGATGGAAAAAAGAGAAGGTCAACTGAGTGCTAATGAAAACCTGACCTTCTCTTTAACCATTGCTTCTCACAGTGTTCTCATTCATGTGCCTGGCTGCACAAACATCCACAGCATCGGTCATGCATTCACAGAAACACCTTGAACAGGTTAAAATTGAGTGTTTGAGTGTTGACAGCATTGCAGGTCAGGCTCATCAATTTCTATTGGTTAATTGTGGTCAAACTGAAATCTGTTGAGTTTCTCTCTTGGATATTCACTGAGAACCCCACTGAAAGTCTAGAAATATATTGAAAGGTATGTTCCACTGAAAAGCCTTTGAATCTATTCCTTTTCAAGGTGCAGCTGCTGGACACTGAAAGATTTATGAAAGCATCCTAAGAAACTGTTCAGACCCTACAAACCACCCCTTCATTTTGGAGCATGAGCTTAATAATGCTCAAAAAAGCTACAAACTAGAGAAACACACCGATGATTCGATTTCATACAAGATATTCTTCTTCAGCTGCTTTTTTTAGGGGTTAGCAGATCATCTGCCTCCATCTCAGCCTATCCCAGCATCCTCCTCTATCACTCCAACCCTCTGCATGTCCTCCTTCACCACATCTGTGGACTCCTCTCATCTTTCTCTTTTCCTCCTGTGGGAGCTACAGTATCTCCACTCTCCCTCCTCTGCACATGTTCAAACCGTCTCAGCTGTCCCTCTGATGGACTCATTTCTAATCCTGTCCCTCCGTCTCACTCCCGATGAAGATCTGAACATCTTCACCTCGGCCTCTCTTTGGGTCAGAGCCACCGTCTCCAAACCATCCATCACAGCAGGTCTTACTACCATCTTGTAAACCTTTCACTTCCACTCCTGCTGCTTTCCTTCTGTCACAAATCACCCCTGACACTCATCTCCACCCACTCCACCCTGCCTCCACTCTCTTCTTCACCTCTCTTCTGCACTGTCTGCTGCTTTGGATTATTCATGCAGTGCGTTTGACTACAGCTGCAATTTTCCACAAAGCAGCAAGACTCAAACTTTCTTGAACTACTTTCCAAGTTTTCCAGCCTGCTATTCTCTTTCATTTGTAGTCCCAATTTTACTGACAAATCACGTTTGGGAGGATTTGGCTGGATGGGGGTAAGTTGGAATTGATCGCCACCATCAAAGCTCTGTTTGTAAGCAGCAATCAGAAGTTGAAAGAGGAAGTCAGGAACCAGAGTCATCAGGCTAACCAATCAATTCCCACATCAAATATTACCCAATGACTGCACTGTTACTGGCTGATTTACAGGAAATACTGACAGCTGATGACAATGCAGAAAGGAGTGCATCCTTTATGAGGTGGTGGAGGGTTGTTGTAGGTTTTAGAGTAGAGTTAATGCTATGTTTTTCAGGGCTAACTCGTTTAATTCGTTTGTTTATTTAGTTACAGTAACCATGACCTACACCCAAGCCTTCAACTCCAGGGGTGGCCAGATAGAGCTAAAAAAATGATAATTTGGCTTCAGCAGAACCTTGAATGTTTCTGTCTGGCAGTGGTAAGATTAGCTGAGGGATCAGGACTTTGCAGCTGGTTTTGAGAAGTTTCTACAAATTTTTTTAGCACATTTTTGTGGGCATAATCTCGAGTGAAAGCTGACTAACTTCAGAATGTTTTATGCAGCCAGGCATCAAACCAAAGCTTTGAGTTTGTGCTTTTGTGAACTAGTTAATGGTCCATATCCACATGCATTCCTGTGCAGGGTTAGTAAAGTGTGTGTTTATAGTGACAATGAACTTCAAAACCTACCTGACACGTGAGGTCCAGCCCGTTTGTGAGCGAGTGTGTGAATATGTGTGTTTAAATGCCAGCATGTTGTATAGATGCTCTTTCATGTATAAATTGCTTTCACAGATGCTGTGGGCTGATATAATGCTTTTCTGTGCCAGTAAGCAGGAAGTGAAGTCATAAGCTGCATAATCACACTCACCTGTCGTCTGTGCGCTGTTGCTGCGGACACATGCTGCTATGATGAGGCAGAGCAGAAGACGCCGCCTCCCCTCCATGATGAAACAGGTTTCTCTGTTCCTGCAACACAAAACGCAACAAAATAAAGCGACATCTGGAAGGAGTTCGTTCACAGCGGGGGATGGGGGGTGCATTTGTTCCAGCAAATCACGTCATCGTAAACTGCACATACTGTATTTTACTGGCATGGACATCAGATACTCACACAGTGACACTATGGGGAAAAAAAAAACATCTGTTAAACTGTAAATTTTCCCAGGAACAGAAGTACCAGAAAAATGTATTTGGCTATTTTTTTGTGTCATTTTAGGATGAACAGAAGCTTTTAATGCCAAATGTCACCAAAAGTGTGGCTGCATAAGAGCCAGTGAACCACAGCAGATAAAAAAGGAGAAGCGATGCAATAAAAAGCTCTGTTAAGCTGAGAGGAGCTAAAGTTACAGCTGAAAACTATTGGTAGCATCATCATTATCTGATAGTGTTTACACTGTCATATGGTACATTATAATATATAAACTGGAGCAGCTTTAAGGTTAAAACATTACTTAAAATGTCTCAGTCATCTCATAGTGTTACAGTGTGAATATTTCATCTCTGAAAACATCTTTTACCTGAAAAGAACAAAAAAAGTCTGTTTATATAAACATTAAATTAGATTTTGACAAATGATGAAGAATTTAAGATAACTGGGTGCTTTTACCCTGGAGTTAAGATGTCAAGACATTTATTAGTGCACCCTAACACAGTAAGGGCTTTGTAAGGCTTGGAAAATAAAATAAAACTCTACCATGAGAACCTCCACTGAAACGTCACCTTAATTACCACGATCAGGCCACAGTGTGGATACCTCAGCCGAGGCTGAAACCTCCCACCACACCGGTGGATATATGGATCTGGACTTGTTTGTGATTTTTTTTTTTCTTTTGAGAATTCAGATGAGGCCTCCAAGTTTTTTTTTTTTTAATGCATTTGTGAACATATGACAGGAATTACTCAATGTTGCCCAATCTTATAATAGAATTATAAGAATGATAAAATTCATCCAGTAAAGTAAATCACTTCCAGCCAAGCCCCACCTCTGGCAACTGGCTCTGTGACGGCGATGCTCCAGAGCTCCTCGATTTAGTTACTGAGAGACGTTACACAGACCTGAAGACAGCACCTCACACCTCCTGCACGACCTGCTCACCAAAGAGCAGAGTGTTTTCAGTTTCAGACTCCTTCAACTCAAGAGCTGTAACGACTCCCATGTGTGCAGGAGAGGACAGAAAGCATACTCTGCTTTTCATCTCACAGTACAGATCTCTGAAATTCTATTTTATTATATACAGTGCCTTGCGAAAGTATTCGGCCCCCTTGAACTTTCCAACCTTTTGCCACATTTCAGGCTTCAAACATAAAGATATAAAATTTTAATTTTTTGTGAAGAATCAACAACAAGTGGGACACAATCGTGAAGTGGAATGAAATTTATTGGATGTGTCAAACTTTTCTAACAAATAAAAAACTGAAAAGTGGGGTGTGCAATATTATTGGGCCCCTTTACTTTCAGTGCAGCAAACTGACTCCAGAAGTTCAGTGAGGATCTCTGAATGATCCAATGTTGTCCCAAATGACTGATGATGATAAATAGGATCCACCTGTGTGTAATCAAGTCTCCGTATAAATGCACCTGCTCTGTGATAGTCTCAGGGTTCTGTTCCAAGTGCAGAGAGCATCATGAAGACCAAGGAACACACCAGGCAGGTCCCAGATACTGTTGTGGAGAAGTTTAAAGCCGGATTTGGATACAAAAAGATTTCCCAAGCTTTAAACATCTCAAGGAGCACTGTGCAAGCAATCATATTGAAATGGAAGGAGTATCAGACCACTGCAAATCTACCAAGACCCGGCCGTCCCTCTAAACTTTCATCTCAGACAAGGAGAAGACTGATCAGAGATGCAGCCAAGAGGCCCATGATCACTCTGGATGAACTGCAGAGATCTACAGCTGAGGTGGGAGAGTCTGTCCATAGGACAACAATCAGTCGTACACTGCACAAATCTGGCCTTTATGGAAGAGTGGCAAGAAGAAAGCCATTTCTCAAAGATATCCATAAAAAGTCTCGTTTAAAGTTTGCCACAAGCCACCTGGGAGACACACCAAACATGTGGAAGAAGGTGCTCTGGTCAGATGAAACCAAAATCAAACTGTTTGGCCACAATGCAAAATGATATGGTTGGCGTAAAAGCAACACAGCTCATCACCCTGAACACACCATCCCCACTGTCAAACATGGTGGTGGCAGCATCATGGTTTGGGCCTGCTTTTCGTCAGCAGGGACAGGGAAGATGGTCAAAATTGATGGGAAGATGGATGGGGCCAAATACAGGACCATTCTGGAAGAAAACCTGTTGGAGTCTGCAAGAGACCTGAGACTGGGACGGAGATTTATCTTCCAACAAGACAATGATCCAAAACATAAAGCCAAATCTACAATGGAACGGTTCACAAATAAACGTATCCAGGTGTAGGAATGGCCAAGTCAAAGTCCAGACCTGAATCCAATGGAGAATCTGTGGAAAGAGCTGAAGACTGCTGTTCACAAACGCTCTCCATCCAACCTCACTGAGCTCCAGCTGTTTTGCAAGGAAGAATGGGCGAGAATTTCAGTCTCTCGATGTGCAAAACTGATAGAGACATACCCCAAGAGACTTGCAGCTGTAATTGCAGCAAAAGGTGGCGCTACAAAGTATTAACGCAAGGGGGCCGAATAATATTGCACGCCCCACTTTTCAGTTTTGTATTTGTTAAAGTTTGACACATCCAATAAATTTCATTCCACTTCATAATTGTGTCCCACTTGTTGTTGATTCTTCACAAAAATATAAAAATTTTATATCTTTATGTTTGAAACCTGAAATGTGACAAAAGGGTGAAAAGTTCAAGGGGGCCGAATACTTTCGCAAGGCACTGTATATTTAAAATTTTTTATTTTAATTTAACATTTGTATGTTTACTTTTATGTTGTTTCATAAAACATCTTCCATCTATCCATCCATCCATCCATCCATCCATCCATCCATCTTTAGAGGCTGGTTTCCTGATTGGCCAGTTTTTAACAAGCTGAAATGGAGTGTTCATTTCACATGTCACACAGATGAATTTTCCCCAGTGATGTTGAAAATTTCCTGATCTGGCTGCCTCATGAACATTTTGAGATATGTGTAGAATGGTTGTGTTCTGCAGTATCATAATAATTATTGAAATTATGCATCTCACAGCCATGAGCTCATCTCCTTTAAGTGCTGTAAGACCAGAACCACATCACCACAACAAAAGGTATCAATCATCAAGTGAGTACTGACGAGGTCGCTAATCATGTCTGCATTTCAGCAGAGACCATAAATCAGTGCTGAACATGGGGAAATGATTAAACCTCAGAGGAAATGAAATGTGATGCTCAGTTTGAACAGTTTAGGCGTAGCTGTAGGGTCAGGCACATGGCAGAGAAGGAGCAGGTCACTTGGAACCAGGGAATTTGATCAAAAGCATTTTATCCAGTTTGAATCCAAACTGAGTAGCAGCTCTGGTCTAAACATCTCCCCAGTTAGAATATTTCATTAGGACATTATAATGGATTATATAATGAATTTTGCTGTCCACTGATATAAAAAACATGGAGTTTCTATCCCGGTTTTAAGAAAGGAAGATGAACACGCATGCCTATAAAGGACAGACATTGCATCCAGGTCTTAAAAGTGGGGGCGACTCTTCTGGTTGCAAAGAGTTCTGATTGTATTGAGAAAATGAACCTACTGCCCACCTGATCTCTGAACTCTTTCCTGATGAGTTCATTGTCTCAGCCACTGGTTTCAGGTCTGATTGAATAAAACATAAACAAAGTTCATTTAGGAAATTATGGTCCCATTGGTGCCAAAAAACGTATGTGAGCGATGAAAGAAGGGTTCGCTCTAAGGCAGGCACACATTTCAGGACTGATCCTATCAGCAGCAGTCCCCCAGATATTCATGGCTACAGAGCAGCTGTATTTGTAGCGTGGTTTGAGTTATACAGCAATCTCAGCCATGCAGTCACTAATTTGTCATGCTAGTCCAAGTGTAATGAATGTATCCATACACGGTTCCAATACTAAGTTAATCCTTTGTTGATAGTCCCTCATATTGGGAGCATATCTGCCACAGCATTGTTTGGTATTATTTACATTCAGTCATTCTGTCCATGCAGTTACATAAGACCTCTGTGGGCTTCTTCAACAGAAACCACAGCACATCACCCCCCCTCCCTTACTGCACACTACCCACAATCACCTTATGGGTGTGTATACTGTACCTGGATGAAGAGTGTTCAATAAATGAATGAATGACAACTATGTGGTTGGAAGTGGATTTCCTTTCAGACTGAACCATCAGTTCTTATTGGACACACCTGTTGAGATTGTGGACAGACGAGTCAGCACCTTCTTATCTTTTATTCATTGTCACGGAGGTCAAGTCTGTCTTAAAGTGACATCCTCCATTACAAGCACACTGTGGCCTTCAGTTACTCAGATCCACCTCCAATGTTGAGGCTTTACAACAACACCACACCAACCAGTGGGTACTGTGATAGTGGCTGCAGCCATCTTTTATTTATAGTCTGTGTGCAAAATAAAGAACAAAGCACGAACCCTCTCACCTACTCTGCCTCATCCTCCAAGCATCTTCCTGACCCGAGATGAGAAACAAATTTCAGTAATGCTTCTTTTTGTGCAGTTCCACAGAACCCTGCGGCTCTGGCAGCCAAAGGACTCAGACCATTTTCACTCTGCGACAACCAGAAGACTTCAGAAGAGCAGCATCTGGCTCTGCTTAATGCCTAACGGTGCCATTTAATGAGATCTGTAGGCAGCAGACACTGTCTGGCCACATCACAGGCCAGATGAATGAGAAACTATTTTAAATGTGATGTGAATTCGCTGGAAGATGCATGGTGTTGATCACTGATGCAGGCCTTCAGACACAGTGGAGCTTCCTGCTGATTTTTACAGCTTCTCTGCTTTCTCATCTCTCGCCCACCACCCACAAGTCTCTGCTCTTTGTTTACTTCCTGGTTTCTAACCCCATCCTTCCTGAACTCCTGCTCAGATATTCTCAAAGGGAGAGAGAGAGAGAGCTGGACAGTTTCATTCGCTGCTGAAGGGCACCATGGGTGATGGTTAGGATGCATTTAGCCACTCACTAAACAAGCAGATCCAGAAACCACAAGATGTTACCTCTGAAATCTGAAATATATCTTCACAAACACATATCAGACTGGAAGAATTAAAATAAGGAGACAAAGGGCGAAAGTTTCACACATAAATCAGTGATTCATCAATATTTTCATATCTAAATTTTTTCATACTTTACTTTACAATACCACACTGAGTATATATTCATTCTTTCAGCTGTCAATCTTGTGGAAACACTTTGGAAAGCTGCGTCTTTTCTTCCGGCACACTATGAGCCGTAGTGGTGCAACAGTGTCATCAGTCTCTCCTCTTCACCTCCAGGTAAACTGTCTCCTTAAAGGGGGACATGGCGGTACGCAGACAGTGTGCAGTTTGCAGGCAGTGAGCATGAGGTGGTGGACTTCAAATGAGTCTAACATACGCACATAAGATTGTTTCCACGCACATATTAGTGAAATAGGCCCATTGTCTTGGTGTTCTTCAGAAAAGTTCACAAACTAACTCGTTCCAAATCATGCATGATGTGGAGGGAATTTTAGACTTGGTAAAGATGTGCAGTGTCAGACTGATTTAACACCTGCTGCTGGCCTCTAACTCAAAATAAGCATTTTTTGGATTTGTTTTAGAAAGCTTCCTGGACGCCTCTTAGGTGAAGTTTTGTCCAACTGGGAGAGGAAACATACCTCACGTTTTCATTTTCAAGTGTCTGTGCTGAATTTATCTGTTGCCCCTCCTTCCTCTTCTTCTTTCCAGAGCCTCACTCCCATCTCCTGCTGGCACACTATATTTCCACTGGATTTCACTTTGCCTTTCTATTCTCCTGATGCAGTGTCAGCCTGGCTGAATGGAAATAAAAAGATGCAAAATTTCTTAGTTTAGCTTCTCAGCATATGGTTTATTCCCAACTACTAAAGAAATCAAGAGAAGTCGGCTTGATTCTTTTACAAGGTGCAGGAGATCAATGCGTTCTCTGTCCTCCAGTCCTCCGAGTGTGAAAGCGGCGCAGTAAAAGTGACAACAACCAGCACTAGAACTGTGTGGGCTTCATTTATTGGAAGGTTCTAATCCAGTTCATGCCTCCCTCTTTTGTGTACATCTATGAACATGTGTGCACCACAAGCGCATTTCAGGACTGTGTTTAATCATCTGCCAAATGCTTGAGGCCCTGTGAGCGGAGGAGTGGGGGCCGCTCTAATGTGAAGCATGTGAAGGTAATCAGAGCGACAGGCTGATTGAAGGGAGAGCCTCTGCATCATGGACTCATCCAGCTCTTTTTACACAGACCTCCAACTGCATTTATTTGGTCAGAGCATGAGCAGCTGTAGAGTATATAGTGTGTGATGCTATAGACTCAGGGGCTCAGGGTTTGGGGCACTGGTTCAAGCTGACGTCAGGCACGCAGGAGTTTCTTTTCACTGATGTAGTGAGTTATAGAGCTGAGGGGTTTTTGGCTGCAGGAGTAGACTTCAGGAGACTTCATGCTATGCCTGAACTGCACGACAGACAGTTGGATGAAGTTGGAACCTCCGCCTTTCTTACATGTATCTGTTTCCAACCCGGCACAACAATCCCAGATTCAAACCCCATCCACTGAAGCAATTTTCCATCTGTGTGCAGGTAAAAGAGGAGCTGAGCATTGTCCTCCTCATTCCAGCTCTCTGTCAATGCTACCATTGTCTGGTGAGACTGAAACTCAAAACTGCCACAAAAAGCTGAATAACAAATTGGGAATAGCTAAGGCAGTCCACAGGCTCAGACTCAGCTGATCTAATGCCAACCCACATCAGCTAATGGCTCAGTAGAAATCCTTTTTTGAAGGACAAATCACGCACTGAGTGCTTTATTTGACTGCTTTAGCTCGCCCACGCCCACTCCGGCTTCTTCGCTCCAGGCTCTCTTTGACTTCATGTCAGATGTAATGTCACTGAGGTAAAAACCTTTAGTTTACCAGGTAAAATCCTCTTTCGACAAACATGAGCTGGCCAAGCGGCCCCGGTAGAAATAGGTCCGCGACATAGATACACATGAACGTAAACATATAAACATACCAAGGATAAAATAAAATCAGATATTAACATGATGTTTGCAGATGCTGCTGTTGAGTTGCTGTTCAGGGGATCGTTTTTCCTCAATGACGTCAAAGGTCACCTTGGATGTACTGAGGAGGAGGGAGAAAGCAGCATTATATTAAGCACGGGGATGAGAATACTTTGTCTTACCACGAAACTACTGTGAAGTTAAACATCATAAATATCCATCACCTCCACGTAGCCCAGCCCTTATGAAGTGTTCAGACCAAACATGAAGCAAAGTTTTCACACAGTTTGATTACATCCAAAATATTTGTAAAAATGTCAACATCTGAATTTGCTTAGTGTTGTGTGATCAGTTGTGGGTCTCCCATAGATTGTGGAGTTTCCTGGTGCCACAGACAATCAGACTGCCACTGTGTGTGCATAACCAAATCTGTTTGATTCAACTTTGACTTTTATAAAAGATTTCAGAGCAATCATAGAACATCCTGTTGGTTGCAGTCCTCAGTCTCCTGCTGGCTCATGGAGCTGTGACATGGTCTAAAAACACTCCAGCAACTATATGCGTGCAGGTAAAGTAAGACAAAACTTCATGTTTGGTCTGAAATATGTTTTGCATAATACAATACAAAAATGTGCTGCACTGCAATGATTAGTTAATGAAGTAAATGGCGTGACAATTTCCAAGAAAGCAAAAGGACAGCCATGAGGTTCTGGCTCCTCCCACCAGAGCCCTGAACAAATGCAATTCCCCCGACAAAAGGAAAAACCACACTTGCATCCATCTGCATTAAGACCGAGAATAAAGAGATACCTGCCTCCACACAGCTGCGACAGACACGAAGCGCCACTGTGGAACAACTTATTTAATGTCTCTGCTGGGCTGAGTAAGAAAGAAAGAAATAAAGCTCCAGAGCCAGCATAAAGGAAAAATGAGAGAAGACAGAAAATAAAGCATGCGGCCCCTAAAACTATTGTTTATCACTTCTACTGAGCCAATGTGGATCTTTATATGTCTTATTTTGTCCATCCAACATTCACAATCCCTGGATATGCTAATTTCAGACCAAAGGTCATATAATGTTGTTTATGTATGTGTTGCAGAAGTCTAAGTGGAGGGAGGCCATAAACCTTTTTAAACATTTTTTGGGCCAAAGTCACTAAACCTCTGAATCAGTTTTTATTGGTGGTTTACTGGTGGTGAAGAGACCATTGAAAGTAGCTTTATGGCCATCTTCCATTCATTTAAATATGAGCTTCAAAATAAGAGCAGTACTTAATTAATTTGTAGGTACCTGCTGAGTTGTAAATTGTACTTCTAGAAGGACTCTGTTTGTTGTAATCTTTTGAATGAATTGATTAAATGACACTAAAAATAAAGTTCAGTAGGTGGTTTAGTTTCTCGGCCTGAATTGATGTCACAGGCTGTGCAGGTTTTTGTGTTTTAATTGTCACCAGTACGCGCCTGGCCTCAGAATCTCATCTCTGCTGTTTGCAGATGATGTGGTCCTGGTGGCTTCATCTGGTGGTGGCCTCCAGCTCGCACAGCTCGGTTTGTGTGAAGCAGTGGGTATGAGAATTAGCACTTCTAAGTCAGAGGCCATGGTCCTCAGCCAGAAATGGGTGGAGTGCCCACTCTGGCTCAGGGACGAGTTGCTGCCCCAAGTGGAGGAGTCATTGTCATTGTCACTGACAGATGGATTGAGTCTGCAGCTGCAGAGATGCGGACGCTGCACTGGTCCATCGTGGTGAAGAGAGAGCTGAGTGTAAAAGAGACGCTGTTGATTTATCGGCCCATTTATGTTCCCACCCTCACCTATGCTCAGTCACGAACAAGATTGCAGATACAAGCGGCAGAAATGAGCTTCCTCTGAAGGGTTACTGGCCTCTCCCTTAGTGATAGGGTGAAGTTTGCAGTTATTCAAGCTGCTCCTCCACATTAAAAGGAGACAGTTGAGGTGGTTCAGGCATCTGACTAGGATGCCTCCTGGGCACCTATTAGGTGAGATGATCTGGGCATGTCTTACTGGGAGGAGGCCCCAGGGCAGACTCAGGACACACTGGAGAGATGATACATCTCAGCTGACCTGGGAATGCCTCTGCAAGCAGGGGAAAGGTAAATAGGAGATTGAGCTTCTAAATGATGTGTACACTGGATGGTTGGCTGAAGAGAAAGCTCATAAGGCAA
Source organism: Pterophyllum scalare (assembly GCA_024447675.2). Taxonomy (NCBI): domain Eukaryota; kingdom Metazoa; phylum Chordata; class Actinopteri; order Cichliformes; family Cichlidae; genus Pterophyllum; species Pterophyllum scalare. Next base: position 85,908 of record JAMQGT020012776.1, on the reverse strand, counting down.
AAGCCTGGAATCCATCCCGCTCAAATGCCCTCTGTTAATTCAATTCAATTTTATTTATATAGCGCCAAATCACAACAAACAGTCGCCTCAAGGCGCTTTGTATTGTGGGTAAAGACCCTACAATAACACAGAGAAAACCCAACAGTCAAAACAACCCCCTATGAGCAAGCACTTAGCGATGGTGGGAAGGAAAAACTCCCTTTTAACAGGAAGAAACCTCCAGCAGAACCAGGCTCAGGGAGGGGCAGTCATCTGCTGCGACTGGTTGGGGCTGAGTGGAGAGAGACAGGACAAAAGACATGCTGTGGAAGAGAGACAGAGATTAATAATAATGATTAAATGCAGAGTGAAGTATAAACAAGTAAATAAAGGTGAATGAGAAGAAACAGTGCATTATGGGACCCCCCTCAGCAGCCTAGACCTATAACAGCATAACTAAGGGGTGGTTCAGGGTCGCCTGATCCAGCCCTAACTATAAGCTTGATCATAAAGGAAAGTTTTAAGCCTAATCTTAAAAATAGAGAGGGTGTCTGTCTCCTGAATCCAAGCTGGGAGCTGGTTCCACAGAAGAGGGGCCTGAAAGCTGAAGGCTCTGCCTCCCATTCTACTTTTAAGTATCCTAGGAACCACAAGTAAGCCAGCAGTCTGAGAACAAAGTGCTCTATTGGGGTGATACGGTACTATGAGGTCTTTGAGATAAGATGGGGCCTGATTATTCAAGACCTTGTATGTGAGGAGAAGGATTTTAAATTCTATTCTAGATTTAACAGGGAGCCAATGAAGAGAAGCCAATATGGGAGAAATATGCTCTCTCTTTCTAGTCCCTGTCAGTACTCTAGCTGCAGCATTTTGGATCAGCTGAAGGCTTTTCAGGGAGTTTTTAGGACAGCCTGATAATAATGAATTACAGTAGTCCAGCCTAGAAGTAATAAATGCATGGATTAACTTTTCAGCGTCAATCTGAGAAAGGATGTTTCTAATTTTATAAATATTGCGCAGATGTAAAAAAGCCGTCCTACATATCTGTTTAATATGTGCATTGAAGGACATATCCTGGTCAAAAATGACTCCAAGATTTCTCACAGTGTTACTGGAGGCCAAAGTAATGCCATCCAGAGTAAGTATCTGGTTTGACACTGTGCTTCTAAGATTTGTGGGGCAGAGTACAAGAACTTCAGTTTTATCTGAATTTAGTAGCAGGAAATTAGAGGTCATCCAGGCCTTTATGTCTTTAAGACATTCCTGCAGTTTAACTAACTGATGTGTGTCATCTGGCTTCATGGATAGATAAAGCTGAGTATCATCTGCATAACAATGGAAATTGATGCAATGCTTTCTAATAATACTGCCTAAGGGAAGCATGTACAATGTAAATAAAATTGGACCTAGCACAGAACCCTGTGGGACTCCATAATTAACCTTAGTGTGTGAAGACGACTCCCCATTTACATGAACAAATTGGAGTCTATTTGATAAATATGATTCAAACCACTGCAGTGCAGTACCTTTAATACCCATGGCATGCTCTAATCTCTGTAATAAAATGTTATGATCAACAGTATCAAAAGCTGCACTGAGGTCCAACAGGACAAGCACAGAGATGAGTCCACTGTCAGAGGCTGTAAGAAGATCGTTTGTAACCTTCACTAATGCTGTTTCTGTACTGTGATGAATTCTGAAACCTGACTGAAACTCTTCAAATAAACCGTTCCTTTGCAGATGATCAGTTAGCTGTTTTACAACTACTCTTTCAAGGATTTTGGAGAGAAAAGGAAGGTTGGAGATTGGCCTATAATTAGCTAAGACAGCTGGGTCAAGTGATGGCTTTTTAAGTAGCGCTTTAATTACAGCCACCTTGAAGGCCTGTGGTACATAGCCACCTAATAAAGACAGATTGATCATATTTAAGATTGAGGCATCAATAATTGGAAAGACTTCTTTGAACAGTCTAGTAGGAATGGGAACTAATAAACATGTTGATGGTTTGGAGGAAGTAACTATTGAAGTTAACTCCAAAAGATCAACTGGAGCCAAAGAGTCTAAACAAATACCAGCAGTGCTGAAAGCAGCCGAAGATGAAGATAAATCTTGGAGATGGTTTTGAATAATTTTTCCTCTAATGTCTAAAATTTTATTTGTAAAGAAATCCATGAAGTCATTACTAGTTAAAGTGAAAGGAATACTCGGCTCTACAGAGCTCTGACTCTTTGTCAGCCTGGCTACAGTGCTGAAAAGAAACCTGGGGTTGTTCTTATTTTCTTCAATTAATGATGAATAGTAAGATGTCCTAGCTTTATGGAGGGCTTTTTTATAGAGCAACAAACTCTTTTTCCAGGCTAAATGAGTATCTTCTACTTTAGTGAGACGCCATTCCCTCTCCAGCTTATGGGTTATCTGCTTTAAGCTGCGCGTTTGTGAATTATACCACAGAGTCAGGCACTTCTGATTTGAGGCTTTCCTTTTCAGAGGAGCCACAGTATCCAAAGTCGTACGCAGTGAGGATGTAAAACTATCGATGAGATAATCTACCTCAGTGGGAGCAGAGTTAAGGTAGCTGCTCTGCACTGTGTTGGCACATGAAGAGCATAATAATGAAGGAATTAGATCCTTAAACTTAGTTACAGCACTTTCAGAAAGACTTCTACTGTAATAAAACTTATTCCCCACTGCTGTGTAATCCATTAAAGTAAATGTAAATGTTACTAAGAAATGATCAGACAGGAGGGGGCTTTCAGGGAATACTGTTAGGTCTTCAATTTCTATGCCATATGTCAGGACAAGATCCAGAGTATGATTAAATGTCACCTGTCACATGACTAAAATGTGACTGAAGCTCCGACACAGAATGACTGTCACCAGAACTGAACCTAAATACCTAAAGACTGATTCCAGCTGCAGAAACCCGAGAGGAGGACTTGGGGCGGTTTCAGGTCTCAGACTGCTACTTTTACAGGGATTATCTGTCAAACTGGAAGCAGTCTGGCTGCTCAGAATGCTTTCCCAGAACTACTAAAATCTTTAAGTGAATGCTCTTATGGAGAACATTAACAATGGCACTGCTAAAAATGCACAAACACAATTTTATGAGAGAAACATATAAACAGGGGCCGTTCACAGATGGAGCTCACAGGTGCTCACTGTGTTTGTCATCAGCTGTCGGGGTTGAAATTTCCTCACAGACCCACCGAGACGCAAATCTGCCCCAGAGCCTGAACAGCACTGCAATTAGGCCTGACCCTGGAAGAGATTACTCTGAGCTCCATAGAGTCACATCTTAAGAGCACATGTTTGAACAGAGAGTTGTGTCTTACTCTTCAGCCTTGTGTTTCCTGCTGCTCTGATAATCCAACACATGAGACTGGATTTGTGAAGAGGTGAAATGTTTGGAGGACAGTGTGTATTTTCTCCATCCATGAAATACTGATCTGAATTAGTAATGTTTAAACCGCTGTAGTTTGGGATGATGGTGACTTCCAAAGTCTGGATCTCTTTGCAAAGCAACACATTAGGACATTGTTTTTTAAAAAGAGGAGTCATAAAGTTGAATAACACAAAAATCTTTTGTCAATTAAACACTTCATGATTCAAGCTTTGCAGGAAATGTAGTCACAGATTGTCAATAATACCTTCCAGCTGTGCTTAATGTAAAAAACAATCTGCATCCTCATTTTGATCAAAAAAAGCCGTCTGAGCGGGTGAAACAGAAGAAAAACAAATAACAGAAAAGAAATGAACACACACACACACACACACACACACACACACACACACACACACACACACACACACAGCCAGTCACCTGCAGGGCTAACAAAGATAAACACTCACACTTACAGCCAGTTTAGAATCATGAATTAACCAACACACACGTCTTTGAACTGTGGGAGGAAGCTGGAGTACCTGGACAGAACCCACACACGCACAAGGAGAACACAGAAACTCCACACAAAAATCCTTGAGCTGGCCAGACCAACCCAGGACCTTCAACATCCTTCAACCATCGCACCAACTGGTACATGAAGAGAGATTTACACCAACAGGCAGGTGGGTGGAAGAAGAAGTCGTCACAGGTAAACTTTCAAAAAGAAAAACGAGGAGGTCCATCAGCATGCAGGCCCTCTGAGAAACATGTGTCACTGCAGTTTTAATGTTTAGAGTACAGAATGCACAGCTTTCGACCTCCGCAAACCTTGGCTGCATGATGGAACGTCCCTGTCAAACACCAAGGACACCCGTGGGCAGGAGGAGCTTTGAATGTTACTTCCTCCCATCACGCTGCTGATTAAAGAAGTGTTTGAAAGGCAGATGTTTGTGCTCTGGATAATCTAAACCCAGGAATTTGTTATTCTGATGTATAGAAAACAAAGTTTGGAGCAACTCTGATAGAAAACAGCCTCAGCTCTGCTCTCAGAACCTGCTGGGAGTTTAAACAGTGAGTAACCACAGAACAATCTATATGTATCTACTGTGTGAGGTTCACGGCTTTAAGGAAAAGAAGTGATGATCAAAGAGATTTGTCAGCTCGACTCCACTTTTACATCCACTTTTTAAAGAGAACAGTGAAACAAAGAGAGGAACTCTAAAAGTGAACTTGGGGGGGATTTCTGCAGTGCTTCGGGCTCTGAATGAGGATTGTGCAATGGTGCAGATGTTTCACTCACTCAGCAGCTCATCAGAAAACTTACAGGCAGAATGCAGAAAAACACGAACTTCAAAGAAATCTTTGCAATCTTTCTGTGAGCGTGTGGGGTGAGAAAAATCACATCAGTTTAAACTGTGCGAGTGGGGAAAAAAGCCAGCTTTGATTTTCTGTTCTGACTTTGATAGAGAAGACCTTCATTGGTCAGGCTAAACTGGACCAGACACGCATGGACGTCATGCTAAGTGGACGGGCTAAATGTGGTCAGACAGTCTCAGCTAATTAAAAAGTCCCTTTACTGCCATGTTTGGTTGAAGAGCGAAGGGCAGAAAATGTTTTCATTAAAAAGAACAAATTTACATGTCAAGGGATTTTTTTAATGTATTTTCAACAGCCCGAAAAACAAGAGCGTTACTTTTTAACCAATTCTCAACATTATTTGGACATCTGCCATGCATCTTTTATCTACCATTTAAGTTTACACACACCTAACTGTAATTTCCCCATTGTGGGACTAATAAAGGTAGTAATAATAATAATATTACCAAAAATATTTGCTTGTCGCTAGAAGCACAAAGTGAACGTGAAATAAAAGGTAAAGATTGGCATCTGACATCAACATCAGTCAGAAAGCTATCAGCTGAGTTTATATTAAACTGGCTAACATTATATTAAACAGGGTTTAATATAATGTTAGCCACCCTTTGCAGCTATAACAGCTTCAACTCTTCTGGGTCTCCACTGCTCTAGAGTCCAGTGTCAGCGTGCTTTACATCACTGCAGCCAACACTTTGCATTGAAGTAAGGCTTGGATGCAGCTGCTGTTTCATGGAAACCCATTCCATGAAGTTCTCCTGCACTGTTCTTGAGCTGATCTGAAGGCCACATGAAGTTTGGAGGTCTGTAGCGACTGACTCTGCAGAAAGTTGGTGACATCTGTGCTCTATGCGCCTCAGCATCCTCTGACCCACTTCATGGCTGAGTTGCTGTCATTCCCAGTCGCTTCCACTTTGTTATAATCCCACTAACAGCTGAGTGTGGAATATTTAGGAGTGAGGAAATTTCATCACTGGAGTTTTTGCACAGGTTGTATCCTATCACGGTACCACACTGGAATTCACTGAGCTCCTGAGAGCGACCCATTCTTTCACTAATGTTTGTAGAAGCAGTCTGCATGCCTAGGTGCTTGGCTTATACACCTGTGGCCATGGAAGTGACTGGAACACCTGAATTCATTGATTTGGATGGGTGAGTGAATACTTATGGCAGTATAAGTTTATATATAGGTTTATATTTTCAACATGACTAAACTGTTAATGACTGAAAAGTCCTGGTGATTAGACCGGTTCATCATATCTGTGATATCTGCTTTCAGAGTTCTTGATCTTCGACGTTTGTATTCATTTAATGCAAGCCAATATTTCCAGACTTTACAGCTCTGTCTCTGTTTTCAAGATTAGGCTTAAAAATTTCCTTTTTGATCAAGCTTATAGTTAGGGCTGGATCAGATGACCCTGAACCACCCCTTAGTTATGCTGTTATAGGCCCAGGCTGCTGAGGGGGGGTCCCATAGTGCACTGTTTCTTCTCATTCACCTTATTTACTTGTTTATACTTCACTCTGTATTTAATCATTATTATTAATCTCTGTCTCTCTTCCACAGCATGTCTTTTGTCCTGTCTCTCTCCACTCAGCCCCAACCGGTCGCAGCAGATGACTGCCCCTCCCTGAGCCTGGCTCTGCTGGAGGTTTCTTCCTGTTAAAAGGGAGTTTTTCCTTCCCACCGTCACCAAGTGCTTGCTCATAGGGGGTCGTTTTGACTGTTGGGTTTTCTCTGTGTTATTGTTGGGTCTTTACCCACAATACAAAGCGCCTTGAGGCGACTGTTTGTTGTGATTTGGCGCTATATAAATAAAATTGAAGTGAATTGAATTGTCTTGCTAAAAGTGATGAGGAATTCCACATTAGCTCAATTTCTTGGTCTAAATGTGTCTTTAAAATAGAATAAATATTAATGAACCTGTAAAGAGAGCAGTGAAGTGAGCATTCAAAAGTGAAAACTGCATAAAGCTGTGATTCTCCTCGTGTCCCCTCCGTCAGCATGGTTGTTTTTACAGGAGTGAAAAAACAACCAAAGATCTGCTACTTAAAAGGACTTTCCCAGAGTTCTCAGTGAACATCTCTGGGGTTTTGTTAAAATCTGATAATGTTAGTTGCTACAGAAAACAAACAGAACAAATTATGGTCTGCTGTTAATGTACCGAGTAACTAAACCGGATCAAACATCAGGACTGACTGGATGTTGACCATCAGGTCAGTGCAGCAGAACTCAGGACCACTCTTGCAGCTCGCCTCCTCTAGTCTGTGAGCATTACAACATGATTTCTGCTTGATTCAGTGTCTGAGCTGAAGGTGATTTAAAGCTGCGTTCAGAGGCTGAACAAAGACCTGATGATGCTGGTAACAGAAAAGAAGCTCCAATATTTCAGCACCAGCACCACTTCAGTGCATAAACCTGTTAAATGTGTGCAAATATGAGTGCATCAGCTTTTTAGATTTTAAATGGAATATCCACCTGAATTTATCAAACTGTATTTGATAAAATAAAAATTAATCATACAGGAGTCAAAGGCTGGATTCTATATGAAGTCCAGACCAGTATTTGGATGGTTAAACATTTCCCTCTGCAGCCTCTGAGCTTCAGCACATTCAGTTTGAGGTAACAAAGGCTCCCCTTTAACTCCATCCATTTCCTTGTCATGTGACAGTGTCGGCTATTTATGCTGAACCTGGATAACGAGCTGAATGATGCAAATGTAAGCCCAAAGCTCACTCTGCCCTGAATTCCCAATTTAAAGTTTTCTGTTTCCTATTTTAGCATTTTCACGATACGTTGATGACAGCTTGATTTCCTCCTAAGGTCATCTGCTACGGACACAGCTTTCAGGTACACAGCTCATATACAGCTCCTCGTCTCAGGCTTCCTGCAGCTGGCCAATCAGAAGAAAGTGTGCTTTTAGACAGGGGGTTTGAAACAAACTAAAACAGCTTGTTTTGGTCAGAGGATGAACTGTAAATCATGTATAACTATTCTAGTGGAGTCCTGGAATAACACTACAGAGCTGAATAGGTCACCTTTAACGTGGGCACATCAGGATATACACAGGGTTTTTTTTCCCAAGTTGGCTCTAAAATGTATTTCTTTAATAGAAGCTGAAAGTAAGCACCCTGTTTCAGCACACAGAGCTTCAAATGGATGCATACGTTTGCTGTATTTGGTATCTTCATGTTTCACACTGTTTGAATTCTGGTAATTTATTAATTTGAGCATTTGAGTTTGCTGAACGGCTGCAGGCTGGCAGTTTGTAGAAACCTGCAAGAAAACTGTAAGTTCAGAATTGATGTTTTTCAACTGAGAACACGTCCAACCAAAACTTTCATAGAAATTGACATTTTTTGCAACCAGTGAAGAACTCTAAGTCAAAGTGCACAGAGAGTTGCTGTTCACTGAAATATCATCGCTAAACACTGATGCTATAAGTGATTGCCCAGAGAAAGGAGACTAGTGTGGATATTTATGAGCAAGTTATGTGGTGTCATATCTGTAGAATTCATGGGGTTGCAGTATTTAGAACACATCTGTTTGTCCCTGACGATGAAAACATGAAAGAGTTCCAGAGATTGAGCTCATCATTCTCTGTTCGGTTTTGTGCTGCTTGAGGTTGGCTGAACCAAAACTCTGATGCGTCATCTTCAGATGTTTTGATGTGTAATTTTGTGTATACAAGTGTGAACACTGGAGCAGCAGCTCTTTCAGCACCTTTGAATTCAGTGGATGTGAACTCTGTGATCCTGACTTCCAACTGTGATGGGACTTTTAAGGATTTGTGCTTCGTTCCCCTTTCAGCATGATCTGACGGTATTCTGACTTTTCCAGCATCCTCTAATGTTGCTGTGCAGCTCTTGACTTTGTTTGCATTCTTGGTCAAAGATCCCATGAAAATGAAGAATGCTAGTGATGCTAAGCAAGCATCAAAGGGAAAAATTAAGGACAAATGTGAAGTCTATTCCCTTTGAGAGAGAAATGTCAAACAACCAGTTAGAAGGGCTCAGAACTGAAAGTCGGACCAGCGGGTATCTGCAGGAAACTCCTCATTATGGATTTGCTGCAGGAACATCCTGAAGAAAGCTGGGGCTGAAGCCAATTTTGTAATTACCTCTTGTCACGACTTGAACTGAACAACAACTACTTTTCATATAAAAAGCTCCAGAGAGAAGCAGTCTAGGAATCCAGCTTCAGTTACAAATAAAACTCCTCCACGCCTCCTAAAACCAGTTAAAGCCCCCACAATGGCCACAGTGGAGGAGACTAAAGCACCAAAGAAGAAGAACAAACACATGTGATGAAATACTCATTAAACACTGAAGTTTCATGACTCATTTCAAGTGCTGAATGTACATTTGGTGATACAGTGAAACAGCCAGCAGGTGGAACGAGAAACCAAATAGCTGTCGGACATTTATGAGCACTCTCAACCTTCAAGCTGTGATGGTCAGTGACAGAAGTGATAAGACTACCTGGCAGAGTCAGCGTCTGGCTCGAGGATGCTTCAGCTGAATGATGGGAGGCCAAGACACTCTGATGATCCTGGAGCACAAAAACAAGCAAAAAATGGTCACCATTAACCCCCAGCTCAAGAAGAACAGTATGTGATCAGAGTGGAAAATATTTATGCACAGTCAAACTGCTGAGCTTTATCCATAATGCTGCCTCAATATGCCAAATGCTCGCTAACAGGGGCAACTTTGGGTTTATTGAAATAGTCCTGTTGGTTTTAAAAACCTGTTTCAGTGAGAAGTGCAGAGAGCTGCATCTGCATACAGAACTGTGTCTATAATGCATTTGACTTGAGTTCAGATTTGGTTTCTATCTCTTGTGGTGTTAATTCAGGCCCGCCACAAAGTCAAGCTCAGCAAATCATCTTTGCATGTTATATCTTACCGATGTCAGACTGTATCTGTTGTCATTGATATTGCTCTGTATTTGGGTCTTACTGCTCCAAATATAAATTGCTGTACATAAAAATAATCTCTTGATTATAGTTGTACTGTTTGAAGTGCAGTTATTCCATCAGCCTGTTTCTGGCAAGTGCTAATTAACATGCACGGGATGTTGAGATTGCAAAGTCAAAAAGCACGTGAAAGGGAAGCAAAAGTAAAAAAGCATTTTGTTTCCTCTTCTTATTGTGTTTGACTCTGTGCCAGTGCCCATTCAGTCATTTTAAAGTACAGATTGTGTGTGTCTCTAAGTCAATGTCCATAAGTCTAGACTCTGAACATAACATTCCCCTAGCAGTAACAGTACATGTACAGCTTAAAAACTATCAAGCAACTAAATGAAAAGTTAACAGGGAAGACTTTGGGAAGAAGAAAGTTAGCAGCTGGACAAATCCTTTGATTGCTTTGACTCAGCCTTTTTGTGATTGTTTATTTGAATTGTTAAAGTGTTAAAACTCCACTGGACTGAACTGGACTGGGGTGCCATAGCAGCAGTGTTCTGCATTAATGACATTGTGCTGTAACCTTTTGATCACTACAGGGTGAAAGTTAGATTGCTTCTATAAAAATTGTTTTTCCAAATTTTGCAAATCTTCCCCTTCATAATAACTGTATTAGCTGCTTTTTGTTTTTGTTTTTGTTTTTTTACAGAACAGGGATAAGTGGAATTGGAGGAAGATGTCACTATATGCAGATGATATACTTTTATATCCTGAAGTGGACAGAGTTTCTGTGGCTTATATCAGGAGGCAGAGACAAACATCACTACTTAAGCTGAAACACTTGCCATCAAATGATTGTGATTCTTAAAATTTGTACTATTAGGGGTGTGGCCTCTCTGACAGACAGGTGGATGGCAACACAGGTGGCTAAAGTGGCTAATTGGAGTCCCTTAACTGGACCTCTAGACTGCGTTTGTGCTATTGGAGCCTTTTGTAGCATTTTTAATACAATTATCTGACCAATAATATAGCTGCTGTGCAATTCATTGGATTAACAGACCATTCAAGAAGTCTGCGCTCCAATTTTGCTGGGTGAGATTCTAGGATTTTATTTTGATGTTACTGAGACCGAATTAGTAGGTGTCTGTGTGCAATGCTCCCACACAGTCTGGATGAAACTAGATAACCAAGCTAGCTAACTTAACCCTCCAAGCTCACTTTCAAATCCTTACTTCTGGCACCAAAAAAACTACCACAGCTGCAGTCATAATGCAGCTGTGGCTTTCAAATGTGGAGTCCAGAACCAATAAACGTTATATTTTATACATGCTGGAGTTAATTCTTTTAGGTGTGCTGCACTTAGAAACTGAAATTAGACCTCTGAGCACAAAACTGGTACTTACAGCATGAGCCAGAAATTACTAGTGATTGGTATTGGTAAGCCACATCACAACCCATTAGCATTTACACTACAAAAAAGGGGTCAAATGAGGTGGTCTGAGTGATCCGACCACCCAAGACAGATATTTAAATGTGTAAACAGTCTCTATAATAGTGTAAGAGTTTAGGCTTAGTGTGAAAAACAGTGAAGAAAGATCAACATTTCTAAATGCAATGGTGATAAATCATGAAATGACTTTCTTATAATGCTCAGGATATTTTATGATGCCAGGCTGTGTCATTACAGGCTTTGCAATGAACAATGTGAAAGAGTTTGTGTTAACCCAAACCACAATCTTTTCCTGAGACAAACCCAGCTGTCCTGGTTTCTAAACATAACCAAATGAAATAGAAATATGAACAAAGAAAAAACTGAAAACACAAGCCAGAGTTAAACAACATTGAGCCCACAGCAGTTCCAGTGAAATTCCTGTGTTTGACTAAGAACACCACCATCCCCACCTCCTCTCAAAGGAATTACACTATAAGACATGCTGGATTTTTGGAAAGGAATGCCCATGTGATGCCATTATCTGTAATGAAAACAAAATAGGGGGTTGGAAGCAGCACTTAAACTGAACTGCCATTTATACGTTACTGATTCTGCAAGCTGCATTGATGGTTACAGAATTTAACTGTTGATGGGCAGAGCCTGGATGAATAAACTGTCTCATGCAGAAGCTTATTTACTGAGGATGTGCTGAGGAGAATAGACTACATCTCAAGTGATTAACATTGCACACCCTTTTCCATACATTACTCTCTGAATTTGAGACTTTTCACATGTGCCCATCTTCAAAAAGAAGGCATTTGTAGCATGCTTAGAGGAGCAGAGTTGTGGTTTTCACAAATGAAAAAATGACTCTCCTCAGTTAAGCGGACTATCAAGAAGCTCTTATGTTACAGTGAACCTGCTGTGCTTTTCCTTATTTCTTTTCTGGTGGTTGATGCTCATATTAAACATTAAAGTTCCAATAATGAGCTCAGTTCCTGTGAGCTAAAGGTTCAGGCAACAGATTGCTCTACTCAGTTCATCACTGAGTTTTTATACTCTTGGTTCCGTATGATGTCACAGAAGTGAAGCCCCACCCACCTGCTCTTCAAGCCTTCAGTTTGTAAGGCGCAACCAATCAGAAGAAAGGAGTTAAAACAGCTCATTTCAGATGGAGGATGAACTCAGGACTGCACTGAGGGACAGTGTAAGATAAAGAAGGCCGACTTTGAACTGTGAGTCATGCAAAGCTGCTTGAGGAGAGTCTAAGAATAAAAAATGGAGCTGAAAATAATGAGCAGAAAAGGACCACCTCAAAAAATTAAGACCCCACCTAAGAACAAAAATTCCTTCACAGTAACTCATTAAACACTTTCTTGGCCTCACTGTAAATCCACTGTAAAGTTCAATTACAAACAAACTGTGTGAATAAGTTTGTTTTTATAATATTCTTTGACTTCCATCAGATTCTGGTTGAAATTAACGTTAAGCACTGACAACATTTTGATTCACATCCATTCATATGGGGTTAAATCCCATCTGCAGGAGCGTGCTCAGTATGCATCAGGTGGCTCGCTGCATGAGCATGTGTGAGAGCTTCACACTAATATATTCCTGCTGACCCATCAGTAAAGGCTTACATGTGTTCACAAAAAGTACACAAAACCAAAGGCACTTCCTGCTGTGAGGCAACGTCCTCCCTGAGCGCAAATAAACAGGAAAAAATAAATCAGATATCAGCCACTCAGAAACTGAAGCAGCCAGACAGAGTGAGCTGAGGAACAGTGTGTCTGCAGGGATTCCTCTGTTTGTCTGCTGTTTACACTGCTTCCCTTAAACAGACTCAACATGTGCACAGAAACCACCATCACACCTGCTCTCAGGCAACCGTCAAACACAGTTCCAAATTTGGCATGTTGAATGTGTTGCATGCTCCAGACTTCATGCCGTGCTTTCAGAAATGTGTAAACTCATTCACTTGATTCCATCCAATCAGTGATCAGCTGACTGCAGAACCAATTACTGGTACCTTTTGTGCTGTTGCTGATACCCCGTACATCCCTGAACATAACACAGACCAGATCCATTCAAAAGGTCAGCCCGTAGCATAACTGAGCACCCCCCCCCCACCTCCTGGAACTAATATGGCCACTTCTGGCTTTGAAATCAAGCTAGAACAGCCATAAAGCTCAAGTCTGAGCAGTGAGTGATGTCACAGTGTCTGTCCATCTTTTATATACAGTATAGGTTATTACTGAGACATATATAAAGTAGTTAGTAGTTTTAAAATGGACCAGCTGTTGCTGTGACTGATGTTCTCACAAGTCTGTTTTTCACAAGTCCTTAGAAACTCTAAACAGTTACAGAAATATTAATTCAGACATAAACACAGTTCTACACGCAGAGGAGCCAGACGGGAACCAAAGTACTGACAAAACATGATGGAGCAGCAGTGATTGGACAGTGATTAATGTTAGCAATAAAGGCGGCTAGTCTTTGGCGCTGCTTGACTTAAATGCAGTCAAATGATGTTGGAAACCGGGCCAGGAGCAATATTCCTCCTTCAGGCTCAGATACAGTAACTATACTAGCAGGTAACACTTTCCCACAAGATAAACAGAACCAGTGCAAAAACAATTGAATACACTTTGCATGATGCAGAGCTTCAGGTTTTAGCCAATTTTAGAAGATCACCAGATGTTAAAAAGACACTAAAAGTTTGCATCCTGGTGAAAGAGAGACCCAGTCACTGTTTCCCCCATAAAGTTATTCAGTTCTGGCAGCAAAAAGTAAACATTTCCTTTATGAGATCCTGGGTGCTGCTGCTGAGATGAATTCAATTTTTCCCCAAAATAAAACAGGGAAAATGGGATAGACGATCTATCAGAGCACGCCGCAGCTATGGTGAAAAAAAACCCCTTAATAATCATCCACTCCAAGTGGGAGGATTGTTTGTGTAAGTATGATTATATTTCTTTACTCAGACAGTTAATGTGACTCCTGTCACGTGGATTATGATGTAGTGTTGGATATTCATTAAATGTGACCAAGTAACCAAACTGATTTAGTGCCTAATGTAGTGGAAGTGAAAGTGGAACATACTGTCGCTCTCTGTAAATATAACAAAATTACCCTGAATAACATAATATGCGATTAATGTTCTTTTTTTTTTTGCTATTTATAGATGCAAGAACTTTAATTATTTTGAAACAGAAAGCCCACTCCCATCAGTGCCTCACAGTGGTTTAGTGCATTGCCTACTTCCTACTCTGTAAGCGTGAAACAAAGGACGCACAATATGCTGTTCTTAATGTCTGCTGCATCAAATCAAATCAGCCACACCTCCTGATGTATGTTTGTGGAGCAGGGGGCTTTCCCACAATCTAAAGACATGAAAAAAAAAAAGATTTTTAATTGGTTTGCTTTGGTATTCGTCTCCTTTAGAACTTTCTGACTTCCCACCCCGACTGTTTCTTTAAAAGACATCAAGTCTCCCTGAATGGAGACTCCTAATGGCTCAATCACACTAGAGTAAAAGCAGGATGCCAGCTTCCTTGTGACTAGTAAGAATCAGTGGCTTTGTAGGTATTGCACTGACTTTCTCAACATTCAGCAACCAACTGCAAGCACGTGCAGTGAACAACTGGTGGCCCAGAGACTGAGCATGCAATGCCCTCACCCTGTGTGCAACCACTTTTGATAGTTAGGCGTTATCATCAGTCATCGTCCTGCAGCATTTACGGCACTATTTGTGGAGGAATTTCTGTTTCAGATCGCTGAGCTTCTGTCTGGACTCTGAATGTAAGTAGTTAATGTGAATATCAGTGTATGTAGATGACACATACCATTTTGACCAATTTATCATAATTAATCTCCATATTATTATCGACAGACTGCATGTAATTTCCATCTTGACAACATTCAGTTGCAGACTGATATCAGACTGACTCCTTTTTATCGCAGTCTCAATGCCCCAAAGTAGCTTTGAAGACTGCAGCTGACTGTGAGTGGATGCAGACCTGGTCCTCATCTTTGAAGCAACAAGAGTGCAAGTTTACTGCACACTCTCACATATAAACCACTGTTTTCCTTATGTGTGTGTTCTAACAGCTAATGTATACATTTACTTTCAGTCAGACTGAATATGTACACTGCTCTGTACACAAAGTTAGCTCCGCCCACAAAGATTTGACAGGCTGATGACACAGACCTGAAGGATTCCAGCTGTGGTTTCCTTCTTTCTTCTGCAGAGAGCCTGAAGCATTTCTAGAATATCAGGTCACTAAAGACGCACACACAGTTTGGTGAAGCACATGTGGGGAGGGGTCTGATCCTAATCTCATCATCTGATTGGTTCCTGCCTCCACAAACTCTCCCCTGGACTGTACATTTAGAAATGCAAGCTCTGACCAAAAAAGGCCCGACTCTCTCTCTTCTGCATCACACACACGCACACACGCACGCACGCACGCACGCACGCACACACACACACACACACACACACACACACACACACACACACACACACACACACAGGAAGGGATTTAAACCAATAAATAACTGGATCATGGTTAAAGCCAGTATACATCATCAACAGTCAGTGTGTGAGTCCCCATTATTGTGTATGTGGTGTGTTAGTGTGGAGAATCCACAGCTGGAGACAGCTGGACTAAAGACAGAAGACAAAGTGCAATTATTTATTATTATTTATTTCAGGTTAATAAACAGCTACATAATTGATTGCTAAGTGTGGAAAATCCTCATAATTTACAAAAAAATATATTTAAAAAAAAAGAGATAATTGAGGAAATCACAGTGCAGCTGAAAGTGCAGTGAAAGCCTCTCAGTGACTCATGGTGAGAAGGGTCAGTCACTCTGAACTCATCACAGATGCGCAGCAGTAAATGAAACGTTAAATGCCACACAGGTTATGACTGTGAAAGGATGAATTTTCAACCATTGTTTCTTAAAGCTAACTTTGGAGCTTTTGGGGTCCAAACCTCACCAGGAAGTCAACCTGGAAGTAGAAACTGGAGTTTATGTCCTCAAACCTCCAAATGGGGACTATCTTATTTCCTGGGCGGCTGAAATTACAGCAGCCAGTGCATGTAGGACAACAGGACATTATGCATAACTAATAACCTGAAACTTCACTGTCAAAGAGGCCACGCCCCCAATAATGCAGACTTTAAGCCTTAATACAATTTAAACAGGTGAGTTACTGAAAAACATTCTCCTTGCACAGTTATAATGAGGGGGGAGGGTTTAGCAACAGAGAGCAAAGGTGTCTTTGTAGCAGTTCTGTTTGTGAGGGTGAATTGCTGGTGATGTTAATGTTTCCACGCTGCTGTCAGAAGGAATGAGTTGAGGATTGGTCACAGCGCTCCGTCTCTGCATTCATGTGCTCACCCAGATGGGAAATGGAATTACAGTGACTGCGGCGCTTCAGAAGAGGCAGAGAGCATCCAGGAAATCCTAGAAAGCAGCGCTGATACTGAGCGCAGTACTGTGGTACACTGAAACAAAGTGAATCGACCTGAGTGGCTGGATGGTGAAGTGACCGCAGTCATATTTTAGGTTTCCGTAGGATTATTATGCCATGAAAACTTTTTTTTATCTTTTATAAACAAAATTCAAAGAGTTAAAATGGAAAAAGATGGGCTGCAGATGGAGGTGGAGGGGCAGGAGGGGGGAGGATGGGGGTGGGATCCTTTGTTTAAACTAAGCGGAGCTGCTTAAATCGGGGAAATGCAAATGTCTTCCAAACCTGCAGGCAGAGCTGCAGATCGATTGATTGCAGGTTTCAATTCTACTGCAACTTTTACCAGTTCCAGGATTTGTAGACTCAGCATTTAAGATTGTGGAGCTCTCGATAAAAAGGTCGTTAACTTCGTCCGGTCATGCTTTCTCCAAGAATTTCAGGTGTGCGCTCAGTTGAGTGTCTGCAGCTCTGGGAGCTGCAGTGCAGCCTCGGAGCCTCGGGCGGGATGCTCCTGACCCGGATCAAGACTAAAGCTCACCAGATTCCCTCACGTCAAAGTGCGGTGAGGCAGCGCGCTGAGACTCGCACAGTCATCTTCAGCGTCATCCTTTGTGTCTTTTTAAAAAGTCTTGTGTTAAAAGTCATTGTTTAACTTTGTCTCCAATAAAGTTTAAACATTATTATTGATTATTTGAACCCTGTTATCTGAACTTATTGTCATTTTTTCTCTCTGTATTTTTTGTGCTTAAACCTTTATCTAATTTTACTCCAAGGCAGGTGGAAGTATGTTTTTCCATTACCCTGAAATAATAAAATGAATGTGAGGATGGATTCAATGATTCTTGATCAAGAGCTGGACTACGGGGGAAGGAAGAACCCATAAATTTGGAATGAATCTGGATTATTTACTGATCAGTAAGTGAGGAAAATGATACAACACTGCACTGATCTTTGCAGAGTTATTATTATCATTATCATTATTGTTATTAGCACTAATCCTTTTTGAAAAATAAAACTCAGATTAGCTAACAGCTCAACTGGAAGTTTCAAATATTGTTTTCTCAGGAATGTTTTCAGCAGCCTCATCTCAATGATAAGCTTCCCGGGTTTGAAATATCACAGGACTGGATCAGAAAGTAATCATCACATACAGTCTGGCTCCCCCTGAGCCGCGAGCAAACCTCTATCAACAGAAACTAAACAGCAGTGATTTGTTTTACACACATGAGTAAAATCCTCACTCCGGATTAGGAGAATCATCACTTTGTGTTATGATTTGCATTTTGCATTATGTCCCAGCAAATTTCAAGCAACACTGCAGAGCAGTTTTTGCATAAAACTTTAAAAGATCTTTGGATTTGGGATGCTGGTTGGGACTGTTTAAAGCGTCGCTGTAGTTTCTTGGTGACAGTGTTATGCTTCAGTTATACAGGAAATAACACAAACACATTTCTTCTGCAGCATCACAGACTGAGCCCGACAAACGCAGACCAGCGCAGCATGACTGAATGTTGAGAGCTTTACAAACGGCAGGTAACGTCCATAAAACTGAACTACTGGAAGAAACCTGTTTTTACAGACTTCTGATGATCACCAATAAAAGCTGTTAGTCAGTAAAAAAATCCACCTGTCTGACTGACACACTGATGAAACTTTAAGGTAATAAATCCAAAGAAGTGACTAAAAATGAAACATCATCAAAAACAGAACACAAAGAGCTGCAGAACAAAGATTTCTGCACATTTTAAGCATCAAAAAGCCTCTGCAGAAAGGAAATAAATGTGCAAATATTCTGAGTATTTCTATCCTGCTAGACTTCATACTTTGACTTTACTTTGTCAGCTACTGTTTCCATGCAGATTTGACAGGAAAAAGGTACAATTTTTTTTAAAATGCACAACTTTGCAGGCCAAATAATTCAATCACACACATGATAATAAATGATGAGTTTGTCACCAAACTTCAGTTTATGTACAAGCACATGTGCAACAACAGGACCCGTCCTCTGAGAGTTCTGCACTAGAACAGCTGGATGAACATCAGCCTTTAAAGCAAACTACAGAAGTAAAAGGTGCCTCAGGTCACATCACTATCTGCTCTTTATCCAGAATAAACTTGTGCACATTTCTGCACACTTCCTACTCATGCACAGGAGTTTGGAGACTGAGAGCCACTTACAGATCTGCTGCTCTGCGTCCGTGCCCTCCACACGTAAAGCACACGAGTCCCACGGCCATATAGGGAGGTGCAGACTTGTTTCTGCAGGAAACGCCTTCCATACTGTCTCCACTCCTCCCACTGGTCTGCATCCTCTGCTGCAGGGGTGGGGGTGGGGGTGTGGGGTGGGACATATAACTAAAGAATCTTCTTCAGGTAGAGAGTTTACATATTCTTCAGGGAACTGCTTGCTGTTTTCTTTCACCTTTTTCATTTTAATTTTACATTACCTGATTGCGTTTTTTTTTATTTTTGTATCATGATCCACACCTGTGGATTTTCTTTTCACCCATTTTCTTCAGATGATAAAATAATGTCTGCACACACGTTCAAACAAACAGCTTTAACTTTACTCTTTGTCAGTGAAGCTCATTTCATCAGCCGATTATGTGAAAACCCCTTCTTCTTCAAAGGAACTGGGCCCCTGGATACTGAAGGTAAACCTCTAATAGTAATAGCCTAAGACCCTGCCCTGGTACAGGCCCCACCTTTTCCTTGGGGCCCCCACAACAGGAAACTAATTCCTGCTGCAGATACCAGAGTCAGTGATAATCTGTCTCTGGCAGCACTTTGCTGCACTGACTCAAGTATCAGACAACTCCCACTTTCATCTGTTCTAGGGACTAAAACACGTGAAATGCACTTCTCCCGTTCTCTTCCTAAGAAAAACAATCCAGGAACAAGACAGTCCTCATCACTGAAGCAGCTTAAAATCAAACCCATATTAGTAAATGTTTTCTGCCAATCACTGACCTCCATAAATACATATTTCCAAAATATGCAAATGAGGGACATGAGTTTAGGTATCAATGGTTTTCAGGTTTCTACTGATTGATTAATTGGGCAATCACGGCGGCAGCCAAAGATCCACCAACCCGCTGCAAAACACTGAGTCCGCTGTTTAAAATTCAAACCAATAAAAACGATCTACTGAAAACTATTCAGCTTCTTTACATCTGCATCTTCATCCGTATTAAGAAATTGGACCGTAAACTACGGCACCAAACAGGAAGTTTTCACCTGGATGTCCCAGATACCCTCGCAATACACCACAGAATGCATATTAAAATTTCATGTAGCCACTACAGACTGTATCTGGGTGTCACACAGACACAGATACCTGCTTATTAGTGCTCAGTAACATCCAAATAAAATCCTAGAATTTCACTCAGCAAAACTGGAGCTCAGCCTTCTTGAACGGTCACACAACAGTCATGTTATTGGTCAGAGAATTGTATTAAAAATGCTCTAAAAGGCAGCACAACTGCAACAAACACGGTCCAGAGGTCCAGTTCAGGGACTCTAGTTCGCTGAGGTGAAGCCTATTAGACAACAAGCAGCTACAGCCACCTGCGTCGCCATCCACCTGTCGGTCAAAGAGGCCACACCCCTAATAAACCAAAGCGTATGCCATGATCACTTGCTGGCATCATTCAGCTAAAGCAGTGATGTCTGTCTCTCTCTCCCAATAAGAGTAACTATTAAAGCTTCCCTCCTCCAATCACAGTACATCTCTGTTCTGTTTAGAAGGATAATACAGCTGTTATGAAGGGGGAAATTAGCTACTGAGACCAAACTGTTTTTTGTATCAGGTTTAAACGAGGGGACTTCTGCTGTAAATTTCCGCAGATTGACACACTGCTGGCGCCTCTGCAGGACCCCAGAGGAACTGCCGTTTCTGGCATTTCTACACCAGCTTCAATTTTAAGCCTTAAAAAGTTGATGCTCGGGCAAACCAGTTGGTAAAAATTAATTGCTTATCCAAAAATAATCAAATCTGTCATAATCACGCTGCTAGTCTTTGTGGAAGTGCTGCAAAGTGTTTGTAGACTTTAGCCAGGGAATTCCCTGAATCAAACTTTAAAATCCAAGCAGAAACATGCAAGCTAACCTTGAATATAACAAATGTGTGTTACTCATGCTGTGGGGAAATAAATCTGTTTATACAGCCACATCATGGGGTCTTGAATTCTTTTACAGACATAAATAATTTCTCTATAATGTAAATCATCACCCTTTATAGTATAAACTTAAGGTGACTCTCTATAAAGTCCATATGAGTCAGTGTAATGTCATGTGTGTGTGTGTGTGTGTGTGCGCGCGTGTGTGTGTGTGGGGGGGCAGACACTGTGATGGATTTCTGAATGTATGAACATACACAGTTTGCAGAAAGGTATTTGGTTTGGCTGCCGATGGGGCGAGGAGCAGGAGGAGGAGGGATGTGATCCAAACAGTTCCATATAAAACAGATCTATTCAATTCAGTTTTATTTATACAACAAACAGTCACCTCAAGGTGTTTTGTATTGTAGGTAAAGACCCTACAATAATACAGAGAAAACCCAACAATCTGATGACCCCTTAGGAGCACTTGGTGACAGTGGGATGGAAAAACTCACTTTTAACATGAAGAAACATCCATCAGAACCAGGCTCAGGGAGGGCCAGCAATCAGGACAAAAGACAGACTGCGGAAGAGAGCTAGAGGTTAATAATAACTAATGATTAAATGCAGAGTGGGGTATAAAAAGAGTGAAAAGAGGTGAATGAAGAAGAAACACTCAGTGCATCATGGGAACCCCTCAGCAGCCTAGACGTATAGCAGCATAACTAAGGGAGGGTTCAGGGTCACCTGATCCAGCCCTAACTATAAGCTTGATCATAAAGGAAAGTTTTAAGCCTAATCTTAAAAATAGAGAGGGTGTCTCTCTCCTGAATCCAAAATGGGAGCTGGTTCCACAGAAAAGGGGCCTGAAAGCTGAAGGCTCTGCCTCCCATTCTACTTTTAAGTATCCTAGGAACCACAAGTAAGCCAGCAGTCTGAGAGCAAAGTCCTCTATTGGGGTGATACGGTACTATGAGGTCTTTGAGATAAGATGGGGCCTGATTATTCAAGACCTTGTATGTTAGGAGAAGGATTTTTAAATTCTATTCTAGATTTAACAGGGAGCCAATGAAGAGAAGCCAATATGGGAGAAATCTGCTCTCTTTCTAGTCCCTGTCAGTACTCTAGCTGCAGCATTTTGGATCAGCTGAACATAATTGGATTTAAATATATTCACTTTATATTCTATAAAACTTTAACATATAAATATGTGTAGGTTCATTTGGTTCACATTAAATATTAATGCGGTCATATAAAGTGCTGATGTGATGTCTGTACAGATCATTTAGTGATACTGTGAATGTGGCTCATTATGCCAGAGTGAGACTGTAGTGGTCCTAATTAATACAATTGTCTAAAACATGATAATTAACCACGTCTGCTGAGTGTCCATTTTAATAGATGTTCATTAAAAACTCTGGGACATTTTATAGATGTTAAAAACCCCACAGTTGGTCCTGAGCCTGATCTATAAACCTAAAGTTACCTCTGACATTAAAAGCCCAGGAGGGGTCACCATTTTGTTTAACTATCAGAGTGTTTGTGTCTGGTGATAAAATGTCAGAGCCAGCAGCTCCGCACAGATACACGTCCTGGTGCTGGACCAGGAGGGGAAACACTCCGAGCTTCGATATGTGTCGGAGTAAACAGTGGGTCATCCCGGCCCAGCTGGATGCTTCTTATCAGACCACAGAGTCTGCTGCTCATCTCTCAGGACAAACTCAGCGGTGACTGAGCTGAAACCATTTCAGCTTACGCATGTTTTCCATCCTCACCATCAGAGACAGACCTCCCTGGAGATTTTGATCCCGGCACAGTACTAACCCCTAAAATCAGAAAGAAAGACAAACATTAATCCGGATGAGACTGCACTATAATAGCTAAAGAGTCTGAAAGTGCTGAAAATAGTCCAGTTCATTTCTTGACCTTGGGTTGCTTTTGCAGTTTGCTTTGGGTCCTTATCGGTTTGCACTGTGAGGCTGTCTGAGCAGAGTGTCTGGATGTGAGCAGAGAGTGCAGCCCTGGGCTCTTCACAGCTCCCCCTGCTGCTTCCATCATCAATAAACACCAGCGGCCCGCTTCCACTAATCTGACCTTCCTGGTCCTCAGAGTGATCAGGTTTCTCACCTTGCTGTAAACTCTGTATTTTCATTCATGATTGCAGACACTGACAGTGACACACCAGTGTCCTCAGAGTGTCTGTCCTTGGTTTGATGTTGTGAAGTTGTCTCTCATGGAAATTATTGTGTCATTGTGTACTTAAAATTACATAAAATATAAATTCAACACTTTGAATCAGCTTACGATATTATGTCTGCTTCTTCTGTCGTGAAATAAGAAGGGAGCAGGCCTGAGCTGGCCATCAAACTGCCTGTCAGTCATTTGTCCTGTTGACATCACAGAGGTTCAGTGGAAGTTTGATACAATGATGCATCTTGTGCGTGATGAAGATGCACAAAATGAAAATGCTTGAAGGAAGATGACATCAGACACAAAGAGGCACTGAGCATCAGAAGCAAACGCAGACCAACACGTTCCCATCGTCACATGACAGCGCCAGAGTCTGTGACCCATCACTCACTGACAGACAACAGTCAGTGTGTGTCAGCAAAGCTCCACAACATGAATGTTTCATTCACTGGTGTTCCTTTTTGTGCGAGGTAGCATGCCTGAAAAAATCCCAGACATAATTAAAAAGTTACGAGAAAATGGAGACAAATGTGAAAATCAAAAAGGGATCAAAACAGAGCAACATGACACTGATAAAGGAAAGTTTAAGAAGAGTAAAGAAGACGGCATTCTGATGCCAGTGATCAGACTGCTCCACACTGTGGGGGCCTCAGGACAGCGAGCAGATCCTCCTTCAATGATCCGAGTCAAGGTCCAGACACAGGCTTTGGAACAAGGCTGCTAATGCTTCAATGGCAAGTTCAGTTCAGTTTTATTTATACAGTCATAACTACAGATATCAGAACACATCAGTAAGAGTTCAAAATCACCTGAATTTAAACTTTTTCAGGCAGCCAGTTAAAATCTGACTGAGCTCTGACTCACTGACTCTGCTTGTATGAACAGCATTGCAGTGGTCAAGGCAAGGAAACAAAAGGCATTTGTGACCTTGTTTTATTTTATTTTATTTTATTTGAAAAGAAGCACAACTGGCCAACATTTTTAAATTGGGTTGATGTTAAAAACATCTCCCGGGGTGTGAGCAGTCTGAACCAAGCTTACTGCAGGCCGAGATTGGAGAATTCTGTGGATCAGTGACTAACGCACTGACAAGAGCCACGCCCACCTCAATCAGGACTCACAAAACATACGAACAGTCACACACAGACAGACTTACAAACCCATCGTTACAGTCACTGTTGATGATCACACAGCAGCACACTTTCCAAAGAGAAAATACGTTATTTGGACATTTATGGTCATAATTAGTGCAACAACCATGTTATCTAACAAAAACACTGTGAATACTGGGAACCAAGCAAAGAGGAAAGCCTGCCACACCTGCAGGAAGGGTGCAGACATCAGAAGGCAAACACGTGGAAGAGTAAAATGCTAGAATGCTAATGCTGCCTCACCAGGACTACTCTGAGTGACGGGCCGTAACCTGCACACTGTAACAACCTGCTGCAACAGCAGAAAACAATCCAGGGCAATATTTGCAGTTTTCCATAAAATACTATTATAATAGTTTCATACAGATGAATAATGGTAATATACTGGCAACCCTGCAGCTGTAAAATGAAATAAAGTCATAATATCACGAGAGTAACACAGTGTAAAGCAGACAACAGGAGAACTGTGAAATTAAGAGTAACATACAGTTTCACAATAAGCCACTCTGCTGTTACTGTGCTGCAGAAGAAAAACTTTTCCCATGAAATATTGTACTGTACTGTAACATGGATGAGTAACAGTTATTCACTGGTAACCCTGCTGCCAGGAAATACAGCAGTGCACAGGCACTCAGACCATAATCATCATCACACTGTAAGGCAGATAACAGTAGTACATACTGTCGTTTCATGATAAACTTTATGAAACAGAATTAATAATGGCAAACCCTGCTGCACATATCCTACTGTTAATGCACATGGTGATCTTTTACAGTCTGAAACATCTGAGCACAACTGTGAAAACACTCAATCCCGTCTCCCTCCCCTCACCCCCAACCAGTCCCTGAGCCTGGATCTGCCAGAGGTCTCTTCCTGTTTAAAGGGATTTTTTCCTTCCCACTGTCACCAAATAGGGGTTGTTTTAATTGCTGGGTTTTCTCTGTATTTTTTAGGGTCTTTACCTTACAATAGAAAGCACCTTAAGGCAATGTTGTTGTGATTTGGTGCTATACAAATAAAATGAATTGAACTGAAAACTCACAGTGTACACTTTGACACAAGAAAACAACCATTTAATGCAAACCAGACATGCAACCATAAAATTTGATGTCACACATAATCATAAAATTTAACTGACCACAACAACACACAGTGAGTCCAAATCAAATCTGATTTCTCTGTCAGAAACAGATGGATCCAAACTTTCCAGGAGATTCAGGGCCCATCAGGACCACTGCAGGCTGCAGCTGTTCAGCTTTTCTCCTGTTACTCTACCCCGATGCTGCTGTGTCCATCTGCCAGTATAGTCTTTGGCTTCAACACATAAAGCTGACAAGCTCAATGTTGTCTCCTCAGCCACTACTGATACTGCAGGTCTCTGAAGTGCAGGCCCCAGTGAACGCACGTCTGCAGCTTTATTTAGACTCTCTTTAGAGGCATCCTTTTCTGGCCAAAAGCAACACCACGATGAAGATGAGATGTGATACAGACTGTCTCTGCAGAGAGCGCACAATGATCAGCGCTTATGGAAATTTATCAGTGACTTGAAGTCAACAGAAACAGCAGTGTGACCCCTCCACAGTCCAGAATAAACTGGATACTTGAACTGCATCCAGGCTGTAAACTGGCAGTTTAATGAAATAAAAACTTCTTACTAAAAACTTTAGCAGCATTAACTTTCTCATAAAGACTGTGGCTGTCACAGCAGCCAGTCTGCTGGACTACAGTCACACCCAGTATAACACTGAGAAAGCTACCAGATCAAGATATCTGAGCACTGTCACATTTGAGCTGCAGAAAACACATGAGACTGATGACAGGAGGAGAACAAAAAATGGCTTTAATTATAACACTTACACTGGGAAAGAAGAGGTGATGCAGGGGCAGGATGTCCACAGTCCAATAAGCAACACATGGTACAAAGAGCAGCACAGTAAGGAACATGTGAACACAATC
Source organism: Pterophyllum scalare (assembly GCA_024447675.2). NCBI lineage: Eukaryota > Metazoa > Chordata > Actinopteri > Cichliformes > Cichlidae > Pterophyllum > Pterophyllum scalare. Next base: position 59,958 of record JAMQGT020012776.1, on the reverse strand, counting down.
TGACACCAACGATTGGGATAAAAGAGCTGAAAACGCCTACAGGCACGAGGAACTGAACTGCACTAAAAACAAGAAGATAAAACTGACAGAACATGGCTGATGATGCAAAGAGGAGGACAGGAGGCACAGAGGAGGGAACCATAAAAAACTAAAGACCAACACCTTCATCACAGACGACCCTGAAACTTTGGACTGATGAAAGCTTCAAGATGGAATTCATCCGTGAGTCAGTGTCTTTGAAAGAAGAAGGCCCACTGGTTTATGAAGTCCAGTTTGTTGTTAGTTGTATCATTTCACTCAGCAAAGCCAGAGCTCCGCCTTCTTGAATGAATTAATCCAATAAGCCACACAGCAGCCATATTATTGGTCGGATCACTGCATTAAAAATGCTCCAAAATGCTTCAACAGCACAAACACGGTCCAGAGGTCGAGTTCAGGGACTCCAGTTAGCTGATGTGAAGCCTGGAGGACATCTGGCAGCTCCAGCCGCCTGTGTCGCCATCTACCTGTCAGTCAGAGAGGCCACGCCTCTAATAATGCAACATTTAAACTTTAATACAAAACGGTGAGTTTTAGAAGCATCCTCCTCCTGTCAGTTGTTATGAAGGGGAAATTATCTACAGAGCCCCAAACTGTTTCTGTATCAGGCTGAAAACATGGGGAATGAGTCACTGTGGCGCCTCTGCTGGTCACCAGAGGAGCTGCAGTTACAGTACGAGGCAAATGTTTATATAAATCATCTCTTCAAATTGAGTTATGGCTTACAGTATCTGTGTGTGTGTTTGTGTGTGTGTGTGAGAGAGAGATGCACCCATTGCTAATCAAGCTCGCTTGCATGAACAGATCAGGTGGCACTCCACTGTCTTGTTTAATTTGGTCATTCCTGGATCCAAAAAGCAAACATGGAGAAAGCTGTGAAGCGAGACTTTAAAATAAACTTCAGAATCCAGTGAGTGCAGACACGATGGCTACATCCATCTTTACAGTGAACAAAGTGAGTGGCATGCCTCCCTCCTGAGAAATGCCTGGTTTGGTGGGCAGAGGTGCGTCTGCAGGCAGATCTGCTGCTGGAGCCGTAGTGGGGAGTCAGCACTGAAGGTCACACGAGTGCCAAAAGACATCAAAGCAAAAGCTTTAAAACAAGAAAACACAAAGTGTCAGGTCCATCCAGAAATATTTCTCTGTGGTGTAAACATTTATGAAGAGAATAAAGTCAGCGCATTAGTTTTGTTCCCGTGTCAGCAGGTCAGAGGAGGACTGTGTGAGGCCAGAGATGAAGACTGAAGGAGCCTTTGAGTGGATGCAGACGGTGAGGAACAGAATAGAAGCATCGTCCTGCATGAAACCTGCTTCACCACCATGAAGTTAAGCTGCACGGCTCACACCAGGGGAAAGTCCTGTCTGGGATTGCTGTGGAGCTTTTCCAACCTCTCCTCTTCCTTTGGATTAATTAAATTTATAGATACTTTGATCAACAATCTCAAACAAATTCAGAACCCATTCCTGAAGGAATGATACATGTTTGTGATGACTGACATTTAAAATCAGCCACAAGATTTTAATCAATGTTTTTAACGTGTGTTCTCTCACCCATCTGTAAGAAACCAGCAGAAAATCTGAGGTCATAAATCATTAAAAAATGTTTTAAAACCCGTTTAACACATTTGAATATAAAACGTCTCATCACTGTGGGAATTAGACAAGCGGAGATGAGATAATTAGACACGTTTTTATAACCATTTTTCTTTTGCTTACCTGCAAGTAAAACTCAGACTGTGGAACTACAAACGTCCACAGGAGATACGACTCACGGAGAAGCTGAATGCTCACGATAGCTCAGAATTATGAGGAAAAATCCATAAAATGTGTGACCCACTATAATCTCTATCAGCTCAGTGTTTCTGAACATTTAGGAGCACAAAGCGAACGTGAAATAAAAGGTACAGATTGGCATCTGACAACATCAGTCAGAGCGATATCAGCTGATACCCACTATACTGCCAAAAGTATCTGCTCATCTGCCTTCACACACATATGAACTTGAGTGACATCCCATTATTAATCCACAGGATTTAATATATCAGCCCACCGTTTGCAGCTATAGCAACTTCCACTCTTCTGGGAAGGCTTTCCACAGGTTTAGGAGTGATGTTGGAGGAGAAGGCCATGGCTCACAGTCTCCACTCTGATTCATCCCAAAGGTGTTCTGTGAGGCTGAGATCAGGACTCTGCAGGCCAGTCAAGTTCTTCCACGCCAAACTCACCGATCCATGTCTTTATAGTTCTTGCTTTGTGCACTGGTGCACAGTCACAGTTTGGGCCATCCCCAAACCGTTCCCACAAAGAAATGGTCCCAAATGTCTTGGTATGCTGAAACATTAAGAGTTCACTGGAACTAAGGGGCTGGGCCCAAGTCCTGAAAAACAACCTCATACTATACCCCCCCCCCAACAAACTTTACTCTTGGCACAATGCAGTCAGACAAATTCCGTTCTCATGGCAACCACCAAGCCCAGACTCATCCATCAGATTTCCAGATGGAGAAGCGTGAATCATCCCTACAGAGAACATGTCTCCACTGCAGCGGCATCCAACACTTTGCACTATGCTTGGTGATGTAAGGCTTGGATGCAGCTGCTCGGTCATGGAAACCATTCCAAGAAGCTCTCTATGTGCTGTTCCTGAGCTGATCTGAAGGCCACATGAAGTTTGAAGGTCTGTATCTATTGACTCTGCAGAAGACCTCTGTGCACTATGCACCTCAGCATCCACTGACCCACTCTGTGATTTAATGTGGCCTACCACTTCATGGCTGCGTTGCTGTCGTTCCCAGTCGCTTCCACTTTGTTATAATCCCACTAACAGCTGACTGTGGTATATTTAGCAGTGAGGAAATTTCATAACTGGCCTTGTTGCACAGGTATCATCCTACCACAGTACCACACTGGAATTCACTGAGCTCCTGAGAGCGATCCATTCTTTCACTTATGTTTGTAGAAGCAGTCTGCATGCCTGGGTGCTTGGTTTAAACACCTGTGGCCATGGAAGTGACTGGAACACCTGAATTCAATGATATGGATGGGTGAGTGAATACTTATGCAATATAGTGTATCTGTGCTACTGTAATATTTCTGTAATACTGTAGATTTTGACCTTACTGTGTCATGTGTCTCCAGATAACTTATTTTTATGACTAGCTGCTGGAAAAAAAAATGGACTGAAATTAAAGATGGAAAAGGGTCAGTGCACAGGTTCAGAGGTCAAAATTCAGAAAAACAAAACTATTAAAGAAACATTGTCTAAATGTCGACATCCACCCCAACAATAGTTACTACCACATTACTACATGATGCCAGACAAACATTAACACCACCTCCACCTGCCACATGTCTGATCACGTCTCAACACATTTAGACTGAATGCAGTAGCTTTACTTCTGAGCTGAGCTCTTACTGATGACACATTTTACAGAGTGAGGGACTCTTTCTGTACTGAAGCTCTGAATGGTCCTGTGAGGACACCTGTTGACTGCTTTTCAGGTGCTTTATCGCCACCTTATGGCAGGAAAACAGCACTGCTGCACAGCGGTTGTCTTTGGCCTCGTGCTGTGATCTCCTTTTCTTTTAGTCTCACCTCCAACTGCTCACAGCAGATGGCTGCCCCTCCCGGACCCTGAGTCTGCTGATTAGCACTGCCCACAGGGCTGTGTGATTGTTGGGCTTTTCTCCTGAATACAGTAGGATTGTTACCTTACAGTATAAAACATCTGGACGTGACTGTTGTTGTGGTTTGATGTTAAGTAAATAAATCTGAATTGAAATGCTTTAAAAAAATATTTTAATGCTCTTAGTATGAGGTGACCCCCCCCCCCTCCGGGAATAGTTTTCAATCAAAGGACGAGCCTGAAGTTTCAGTGTGAATGTTGAGAGAAAGAAAGATGGAGTTTGACTTTTGTTTTATCTGAAATATCAAATTTTAATCAGAGTTTGTAGCTACAGTATCAGAGCGATGAGAGCAGAGGTTCTACTCCAGCAGCTCTGTCGACCCCTGGAAATATTTGGTTATTTTAAAGGTACTTTTTGCAGTTACTTTCTGCAGAATGTACCCAAGACTTTCCCCACCAGGCGGCAGCATTTCACCAGGCTGCCACTGTAAAGAGGAATGTGATGTTAAATGTTTCACTGACTCCCTGCAACAAAAACAAAAACACACTCTGGATTGTTTTGGTAACTTTGGAAGCTTTAAAAGTATTTTTGGATGCAGATATTTACAATAAGTACCTTTAAAAAAACAGCACCTGATCACATTAAACAAACAAAACTCTTTTAAATGAATCTTGTCATGAGCACCAGTCAGAAACAGTAACAGGACAGTTAACATGCTGCAGAAAAGAAGCTCCAGAGAAAACATGTAAGAAGATGCTGTTGTGGTGGGGCTGGAGAAAATAAGCATGCACGTGACAAAGAAAAAGCATCTTCTGGTGAAATCTTTCAGTCCTGGACCAGTTTAAACCATCCTGGACGTGTTTTGGCAGGTGAACCATCCCAGAGCAGACTCAGCTGTGGGCAAAGCTGCTCCCAGGCTGCCCTGCTGTTTCTGCTTGAAGACAAATGTGTTTGATTGAGGTTCCTGATTCAGGTTCAGTGAGGGATGGTGCCACAACTCCTCATCTGTGCTTTATCAGACAAAGACTCTCGCACTCCTCCCGAGTCTCAAAGCGGTTTTTGTTGCCGCCGCAGCCGCTGTACCAGAAGCGAGTGCAGGCGCCTCGTTTGTGGTTGAAGAACCACTTTATGGTGTAATTCTGACAGTCGCCGCTGTCCTCGCTCAGGAGACAGATGTCTGCGTGAGACGAGGAGGAAAGAGGTTACTGCGTTATAGTGAAAAGCGTCAGGCATCGTTAAAAATCATCATCTCATCTTAATTTTTACCATCAAACTAATGCTAGATACATGTTCCAGAAAACTGTGCTGCAGTGCAAAGGGACCTGAACAAAAAAGATAGAATGGTACTGCACTAACAGGAAGTAGGCTGAAAGAAAAGCCTGGATATTGCTCAAAATGATAATAACATCAGATAAAATGGCTTTAAACAAACTGCGGGGTGGTCCTGTAGCAGGTGTCCAAAGTTGTGAGCTTAGATTAAACACAGAGTGAAATAAAAACCACAAGCGCAAACACCAGGGAGTGCTGACGCAGGTGGAATGGAAGAGACACCTCTGAGTAGCTTTATAGTCTGTAGCCAGGTGAGCTGCATCAGCAGTTCATCATGAGCCAGTTATCAGCAAGTAAAACTGCTGTGCCTCTAGCACGGTGGGATGTACTGACAAGAGTGATTTTTTTTAATGAATGAGATTATTGATGGATTCATAACTCTAAGCTGGCACAGAATAGAAGCAGCCTGAACCCTTAAAGGTATATTTTAGTGGGACATAAAAATTGTTGATGTGTGAACGGGGAGCCAGAGAAGACATTTGTGTAAAAAGAGAACAACCCTCGAATAGAGGAGGGGACCTTAGAGCACAGAATTTAGAACATGTTATTCACGATGGGACCTTTATCTCATTTGAAGAACTTATTTCAAAATATGAAATTAGTAACAGCAAATTTCTTGAATATCAGCAACTGAGGTCCATCATACAGACAAGGTTTAATTTAAATAACAAAAGTAGACATCCCGGTATTGGTAACAGATTTTCTAAATCTTTATACCCCCAAATTGTTATCAAAAAAATATACAAGTTATTATTAAAATTAATGATTCAACATCCCTCCCAACTGTAAAATGGGAGCGAGATCTTTCTATCAATCCAGAGGAAAACTTCTGGACACAGATATGTTTAAACACTTTCAAAATGACTAATAGTCCAAATCTGCTCATTGCCTATGGCTCTCTGGACTCTTGCCCTTTGGCCGTGGGTGCTCTGAGTACACTCCATGACAGACACACATGCACACACATTACTGCAAACAGCAAGATTGTGTGTGTGTGTGTGTGTATGTATGTATGTATATCTACTTGTTTTGATTTTATTTTTTTTCCCCCTTTCTCCCCTTTGCTTTTTATCCTCCCCCTCTTTTATTTTATTTTATTTATTTTTCCACTCTTTTCTATCCCCTTCCTTATTGCCTGTCAGCTCTGGCAATAACTAAATATAAATAAATAAATAAATAAATAAATACAAACATTAACAAGAATAGCCTATAGGAAACTTATAGAGCTGTTTTTGTAAAAGCAAATATGTCTGGTACATCAGCACATTCGGATCATCACTCCGATTGCAAAAACTGCCAGACATGACACGCTTAATAATAAAAAAAAAAAAAGAGCACATCTTATACCACCTTAGCATGCAGCCAGTCCCCAACTCTCTCTGAATGGGTACTCATGGCCACTGATTAAGTCATGACAAGTTAGATCCACCAGTCAACAGTTCAGACACACCTTCTCATTCAATGTTTTTATACATCACGGTGGGAGCTACACATGTAGGAACCGTCTGCTCACCTTTTCTGCGTCTTACAAAGACATGGTGTTTGGAACCAAAATCTCAACTTTGGACTCATCAGACCAAAGGACAGATTTAAACTGGTCTGATGTCCCTTCCTTTAGTTCCTCGGCCCAAGCCGTTCTCTTCCTCTTGTTGTCCTTCTTCAGAAGTTGCTTCTTTGCAGCAATTCGACCATAAAGTCCAGATTCGTGCAGTCTTCTCTGAACAGTTGATGTTGAACTCTGTGAAGCATTTAGGTGGGCTCTTCTCTGGGGTGCTGTTAACTTTCTGAGGCCTCTAACTCTGATGAACTGATCCCGTGTAACCGAGGGAACTCTTGGTCCTCCTTTCCTGGGGCGGTCCTGATCAGAGCCAGTTTCATCATAATGTTCGATGGTCTTTGGACAGCACTTGAGGAAACTTTCAAGGTTCTTGAAATTTTTCAGATTGACTGACCTTCATTTCTTAAAGAAATGATGGACTGTTGTTGTCTTTACTCAGCTGAGTCGTTCTTCCATAATATGGATTAGAACATTACTCACATAGGGCTATTCACTGTATACCAACTCTGCCTCTTCACAACACAACTGATGGTCTCACACTCATGAAGAGGGCAACAAATTCAAGAAATGAACTCCTGACAGGCACAGCTGTTACCTGAAAGCTGTTCCAGGTGACTGCCTCATAAATCTGACTGAGAAAATGCCAACATGTACAAAGCTGTCATCTAAGCAGGAGGTGCCTACTTTGAAGACTCTACGATATTAAACATGTTCTGGTTTGTTTACTAAATAATTCCACATGTATTTCTTCAGATTTTGGATGACTTTAGTATTAATCAACAATGCAGACAATTTTTAAATAATGAAAAACCACTGAATGAGAAGGTGTGTCCAAACCTTTGACTGGTGTTAATGCTCATGAAATGAGCTTGTGGCAATGGTGCTAGTTTTCATTGGTATGCAAGTGCAAGGTTGGGAATGGCACCATAGTGTAGTGATTTACACATTTGTCCAAAAAGCAAAAGATCCCTGGTTTGATCCTGGGAGGAGACACAAAACTGATGTGAAATCTGTCAAATTAAACATGCAGAACTACCTGCTGTGGCGCCCCCTTGTGAATAAAGCTGATAGTACTGTCATTGTTCATAACTGAGAGTTCTTCCCATCATCATAGCAAAGAAGAGAAATGACTGAGAGCGGCTGGATCTTTACCTTTGGACTCAATGCTGTCCGGCTGCTTCGTCAGCACGATGTTCACATCTGTCAGAGACCAAACAGTCAGTCAGAAGCTGAGAGTTAAAATCAACAGAGTTTCTGATCCTGAAAATTCAGACAAAGCTGGTGAGGTTCAGTGAAGCAGGCTTCATAAAAGTGGTTTATAACACCACAGACTGAGTTAAAGCCACATGGAAGAAATGAACAGCGAGACAGAGAGGGAATAAAACCTAACAGGCCAGTGTGTGTGTGTGTGTGCCTTAAAAACTATGTGTACGTAATAAGAAGTCAGTTCATTTGAGCCATTCTGGGTTACAATAATTTGTTTTTCACTAATTGGAAACAAATCCCACAGGAAGAGTCAGAGCAGCATTTCAGTACTTAAATAAACCTGAGGCTCTGCCTCTGCCAGCAATAATCAGCTGTGTTCAAAAATGGTGTTTATTAGCAGACAAGAAGCACTCAGACAGCACAAACCTCCTTATTTGGGTTTCTATTTTGAGGTTTTCATTGTTTTAGTTGGGAGTTCTGTTTGTGGTTGTTTATGTTTCTGTTTTCGGGCTCCCCACGTTACCCCATATCTAGTCAGGCGTGTGCGTCTTGGTTGCTTCCTGTTATATTTTGCTAGTCCTGGTCTTTGTGTATTGTGTTTAGGTTTGCTTCCGCTGTTATTCCCGCTCAGTTGTTTCCACTTCCCTTGCCATCCCTTTGTGTATTTATTGTCTGCGTTTCCCTTTGTTCCTTGTGGCGTCCTTGTCATCATTTGTTCCTCCTGCTGTGTGCCCCTCATGCTTTAAAGTCAAGTTAAGCTTCAGGTGAGTTAGTGTCTTTGTGCTGCTGGCACCCAATCAGCTGTGTTGTGTCCTTTGTTTGAGCTAAGAAAGCTGCAAGCTAAGTTTACTTCTTGCCTCCTGAGTCCTGCATTGGGGTCCTGCCTGCCACAGCAGTTTCATGACATTATTATGTAATATTAACCAACAGTATATTTCTAACTAACCAGGCAGCCAATTCTCTTTCTCCTGAAACTTTCTTTAAAGATAAAACACATTTTGGGCTCAAACTGGAAAGTTGACAGATATTAAATATAAAAATGAGGTCAGAGGTCAAATGTGACATGATATATTAAATTTTTCTATATGTTGATAACACACACCACACTTGTAAGAATCATAGTTTCTAAGTTATGAAGCTTTTTGTCAGTTTTGGACCAATAAATGATGACGCTGACCTTGGAGACCTCAGTGGTGGATGGAAGTCAAATTTTATTGGATTGTTAACATGCCCTCTGACCTCTGTACCCCTACACAATTTTATCAAGATTCATTCAAAACTCTTCCAGCCATCGTGTTTCCAGACAGAATGACACGCAAACGCCAACAAAAACATGACCTCCTTGGTGGAGGTAAGAATTGGAAAACTGGTGGAAAATCAGTTCAGATCCTTATTACACAAATTACAGATTTCTGACCCTTTTAAATCTGGGTTTCAAAAGCTGCACTCATTAAAACTGCTCTATTGAAGGTCTGCAATGATCTTCTTTCTTTCAAATGTCTTTTTATTGATTACTAGAAATATACTGACAGACACAATACAAAACCATGGGTAGTAATCAAATTTTAACAAATTTTAACCCACAATCGAAACCCCAGACAGCAGACACATCCACACAAAACTAAACTGAGTTACAATATAGATATAAGATAACATTTGCTTAAAGTAAAAAACCCAAAAAACCCAAAAACAAAACCAAACAAAAAAAAGAAAAAACCCCAACAACAACGTATGAATAATGGCATTTAAAAGAACGTTTAGATGCTAAAACATATTATCCACAAATATGTATAAAGGGGGGAGAGGAAAAAAAAAAGGGTGGGGGGCCTACTTTTTTTTTTTTTTGCAATGATCTTCTAATGACTTTTCATGCAGGGCATTGCTTTGCACTCATTGCTGCAAGTAATATGAGTGCAGTCTTTAATGCCACTGAACATGGTCTCCATCACCATCTTCCTCCCCTCATCCAGCAGATGGCTGCCCCTCCCTGACCCTGGTTCTGCCTGACATTTTTTTTCCTGTTAAAATTGAGTTTTTCCTTTCCACTGTTGCCAAGTGCTTGCTCATAGGGGCTCATTTGTTTGTTGGGTTTTCTCTGTATTATTGTATGGTTTTTACCTTACAATATAAAATGCCTTCAGGTGACTGTTTGTTGTGATTTGGCACTATATAAATAACACTGAATTGAATTTAATATGTTACTTAATAGGCTTATGGTTCTGGCTGGTAGCTGTGTCTCAGTGATAGAAGGGTTTTCCTTCAGTTTGTCTGGAAGGATTTTCTCTGTCAGTGTGAACATGTTGTCCTCCAATACTGCTTTTCTAACCTGTGGGGTTCTGCAGGGTTCAGTCCTAGGCCCGTTATTATTATTCTTACATGCTTTCTTTAGCCAGAAACATTCTTTTTCTGATATTTCTTATCATTTCTATGCCTTGATTCACATGTAAAATCTATCTTACATTCCTGTGTCTGTCATTTAAGAATTGGGATTACCGTAACATGAATGTATGAACAACTTTCTCCAAGTTCAGCAGAGGAGGCTAATATATATATATATATATATATATATATATATATATATATATATATATATATGACTGTTTGTTGTGTACAAGTAACAGTTACCTGCACTGCTCCGTTTACTGTCTTAGATAAATGATGCCTTTCACACCTCCAAGCGATACAGGTTGTTGCATCCAGATTATTAGCATGGTCTAACAAGTAAGCTCATATTATCTGATTCATTGATTTGACATTGGGTGCCAGATGATTTTAGAATGTGTTATAAAATCCTCATACTCACACATAGAGCACTAAATCAAGCAGCTCCAGACTGTTACGGACCTCTGGACTGTGTTTGTGCTATCGGAGCCTTTTGGAGCATTTTTAATGACATTTTCTAATAATATGGCAATAATATGGCTTTTTGAGGCAACAGAGGCAGAAGTCATGGTAAAAACCACCAGATTTTGCCAAAGAATAATGCTCCAAAACCTAAACTGAGGAGTGTAAAATATTTCTAACTGAATATTAATATTTTTTCATCAGGACAGTTTTTTTTTTTTTTGGCAATGATCTGGAACTGAGACTACAGTCATGGCACAACCCATGAAGCTCATCACTGAGTGTGTGTGTGTGTAGAGGTGTGTGTGTGTGTGTGTGTGTGTGTGTAGAGGTGTGTGTGTGTGTGTGTGCTACCTGTGAGGTCAGCCCCAGCGGTTGAACTCTTTCCTGCGTTATGAGTTTTCGGGACACTCCAGTTTCCAGTCGTGACTCCAGTCTGCTCCTGAAACCAGCTCACCTCCTGATCGGAAAACTCCAGCTCCTGATCAGCGGAGCCCTGACTGGACAAATAGAAAACAGCACTTGCTGAGACATGTGTCAAAACAAACTAATTTTGTGTTATTCAGCTACTGCAGTTTAGTGCAGGATAAACAGGTTAGCTTGCTGTAATGTTTAGTTTTTACAGTAAAGCTCTGTGTTGGACTGGTGCAGAGCAGCTGGGGTGTTCATGGTCAGAGTTACAGGTTGCACAAAGTGCAGCAGAGATGAGTTTGAATTTAAGCTGTACTGCATACTGTTAGTGTAGGGATGGAATCAGCTAAGATAGCTCGTGACACTCTGGGTTACATCCTGTTGAATTCAGTTCATCCACACAGAGCAGCAGCAGGTCAGCTGATCACAAAGAAATTCTGCTGAACTCTCAATAGAAAGTTGTGATTCTTCTCCCCAAGCTGAGCTGCTGCAGTCGATCTTAGAGTTGCTCCACCTGCTGAATCCCACCGTAACCCCCGACTGTGCTCACTTTTAGTTTAGGCGATGGGCCAGAGTCGCCCTCACCCTCGAGTTATTTTTAAAACTCTTTCACAGCGTGCGTCCTACATAACGTCCTACATCGAGCTGAGTTCCTTCAGTTAGAATTAAGATTTGGATAACATTTGTATTCCCATGCAATAATCTTTTATTATTATTACATTGTTATAGCAGAAGGTTCAGTTAGCTTTGCAGGAAAATAAAAAGAAATGCCCTACAAAGAGCTACTCTTGCTTTCTTTCTTTGAGTACATTTCAGAGCCTGTACTTTCTACTTTTACTTGAGTAAATAATTTGAATCAGTACCTTTACCACAGTATTTTTAACACACATATTTGTACTTCTACTTAAGTAAAGAGTGTCTGTACTTTTGCCACCTCTGCTGAGAACCATGTCATACTTTGCAGGAAAAAGGTAAAACTTTTTTTTTTTTAAAAAGGCAGTTCAGAAAATGATAAATGAATTTCCCATCATGCATTTCCCCACATTTCTGAGGAAATCAGCCTGTTGGGAACTGGACCGACTGCTGCTTTAGCTCTTCCCAGAAGCTCAGTTTTTCCGATTGGTCAGTTTCCAGGATCCTGATTTGTGCCTCCCTGTAGCTGACTGACTGCACAGCTGCAGTTCAGAGAGATGGCAGATTTGGCAGATTTGCTTGACTAATGCTAACAATGCTGTCGCTGAAATCACACTGACCCTGAAATACACAACATTTAATCAAATAAAGAAAAATAGAGAAAATAGTTTGCTGATACAGGAGGAAAATGGAGAGGTTTGTGAAGATGAAAGATCACAGACCACACACTGAAGTCGCAATGGGAACTGCCTCAGTGTGATTCTGAAAACACAAAGCCCCCTTTCAGCATACGTTCGAGGTCATGTGAGTCCATGTAGTTTGCAATCAGTGTTATGCCTCATCAAACCTCTCCTATTTTCTTTAAAGAAACTCAGATTAGAGGGGATTTAGTGTTCTCAGGCTGGACTGGACAATTACTCCTCACAGCATCACGCAGTTTGGGTTCAAAGCAGGGGTCAGTTTATTTTCAACCACCTTAAAACAGACTTTACAGATTAACTGGTTAAATATTTAAATTCCTGTGTTTAAACTAAAAACATCAACACAACGTGAAGAAAAAAGCTGTTGTAACTTTACGTCCAAACATCTGTCTGTTGTGCTGAAGAGATATCGACTGAATGTAAAGCAGGAAGGCGCAGTGAGACAGGATAACCTTTATTTAAAGGTTTAATTTACAGCATAGAGCTGCTCTAAAACCTCACAGGTGAACTCTGTCTGTGGAGCTGGATTTAAGAAGTGTTGAAAGATTGGCGAGCATGTGTAGCGCCACCTTGTGCCAGCACAGACACTGACATTGGTCAGTGGGCTGTGGTGCAAACTGACTTACATTAGCTTATGTTAGCTAACTAGTGACAGAACTGATACCTCAGTGGAAAACAAGGAAACTAAAACCAAAAAGCAGCCTGAGGGGTCACTTTGTGGCTGCAGCACTGAGTTTGTGTTAAACCAAGGATATACTGTCTACTTTGTTGGCTAGCTGCACTGAAACAGGGGAATCCACCTTTTAGCGGTAATGTTTGGGTTTGCAGAGCACTTTATTTATTTTTTTTATTTTTCTTTATTTGCAGAGCACTAATGAGAACTGTGGAGGAGAGCCTGTTGGAGGCAGGTGACCTGGTGGATCACCAGAGTGACAAACTAGAGTCAGACATTCTGATTTATTTTTCAGTCGGGTCTGTGTACAGACTGAGTGGCGCAATCAGCTGGCAGAGCAGATGCCCACAGGATGCCACCAGCTCTTTTTTCTACACATCAAAGCAGTTCACAACATAACATGCATCACGCCACAAACATGACTCCGTTTCCTGCCAAAGCCAGATCAGGAACTCTGACATCATCAGCACGTCTGCAGGAAAAACTCCCTTACCCTCTCACGCTTCACTCACATTTGGGGTTTGGTATGAAGGAGTCCACTCAGTGAGAGATAAGAGATGTGAGATAAGAATATCTAAAGCAAAACAAGGAAATAAGGACTCCAAAAAATGCGACATCTCTCCCCTAGAGGCTCTGTTTTTGTTTCTTCATCGTGCACATCAGTCTGTTCTCCCTGCGGACGTGCTGATGGATGTCAGGGTTCCTGATCGGGCTGAGAATGTTTGTGGTGTGATGCACATGCAGTAACCTGTCATACTGTAAACTGGCTGGATATGCATACAGCATCTCAGTGACCAGACGTCGAGTGCAGACAGGGACCAGGCCAGGTCCGGGTCATTGCTATCTGATATATGGGCAGCACAGTTTCTAAAGGCACAGAGACTGCACACAATGATAAAAGCTCTCTGATGTTCTTTAATGAGTCTCGGAAAACATTCAAGCTACATTTTCATATGATTTATGCCAAGGACTTGCATTGGTGCTCTGCTGTATTTATGTTCAAAAGACTAAAAAAGACAAGTGTCATCTGGACATTTACAAGAACCACAGACGACATAAATCAGCAAAAATGGATTCTTCCCAGATGTGTGCTCTTATCTGAAGCAAGAAAATTCCAACAGTATCTTCCTACTAAGAACAGCTTATTCGTATTCATACAGATATTTGGCGTGAAGTTGTGGTCGAGTGAATCGCTGACCTTGCCTTGAACCTGACAGATTTCCTGCAATCATCAGGTCCTACAGCTACATTTGCAGACGAGTTTCTGCTCAGCTCATCTGGCCTTAGATGAGTCAAAGCTGGGTTAGTTTGTTGACGCTGTTCCCTCTGACTGAGTGTGTAGGCAGTGTGAGTTACCCGTTTATGGAGTAGAGTGTTTCGTCTGGCTCTGACAGCTGGCTGCAGGTCGCTCTAAACGAGGGTGGAGGATAAGTGTTGACTCCCTCTAAAACAAAGCCGAGAACACCACATCAGCCTGTGCGTCTGATTACAAACAATAAGAGATCTGACTCTGCTCTTACTGTTGAGGGTGGAGAGGAAGACTCTGATGAAGCGCTGGGTGTAGCCCTGCTCGTCAGCCTTCAGCCTGCTGACTCGGATCAGGTGCTGCTGTATCGGCACGCTGGACAGCTCCTCCACCTGTGTGTGGTTGTAACGATCACCGACTGCCACCACAAACAGTGCCACCCCCTCACACTTGGCCTTCTGGGAGATGTAGTGCAGCCTGGCCTGGTCCCTGTAGGCCGTCTTGGTGCCCACCACAGTCAGCAGAGCCCTCCTCTTGCGCGGCTGGCTGGCCTTCAGCAGCACCTCCCTCAGGGCGTAGTCCAGCGTCTGTCCCAGAGCTGAAGAGCCACCCTGCTGCTGCATGTTCTGCATTATGTGCGTCTTCATCAGGTCGATGTTCTGGTAGGTCTGCAGGCCAAACTCTGCCTTGTTGATCTGGGTCTTGCTCTGTTGGATTAGACCTACTCGGGCCTGGTTGTCCTCTCGGCGGGGCTGAGGACTCACAGCCAGCTGCTCCACCACAGAGCTCAGCAGCTGCTGGGCACCAGCGTACTCGTCGGCCTGCATCTCCCTGGAGCTGTCCAGCACCATGACCAGGTCCACATCCACCTGCTGAGGCCTGGGGGGTCCTGGATGAAGTTGCATTCCACTGGACGCCTGCAGGGATCTAAAGAAACAACAGTAGCCACTGACAAACATTTTCAGGTCTGATTTAACTCTTTACATTACAAATAATGAAAACATGCTGGATGACGGACGGCCACAGTTAGCACCATCCAAACACCATAATGCATAAACAGAACACAAAACTGAGTGGCTTATATTACATTTGTCCAGACAGGCTGCTAGTTAGGAAGGAAGGAAGAAAGAAAGAAATAAAGAAAGAAAGATTTAGTTTACAGTAAATGGTGATCTCAAATTTTGCCTGGTTCTTTGCTGCTTTTTAAAAACTTCTTTGCAACTCTACTCTGCAGCAGACTTCGTAGAGTTGGAGAAGTGAAGCATGAGTATCAGTAGTTACCGTAACAGATTGCACAGTTCTTGACTCTCCTCAGGTCAGCAGCTGCCTCCTGTGGCCTCCTCAGCACCGTGAAGATGGAGTTTCCTGTGTCGTCAACCTGAGAGGAAACAGTGAGCCACTGCTTAATTTATTCATGCCCAACACAACTTCTTTGGCATCTCAGAACAGCGATGGCCAGATTACAAAAGCTTACAACAAATATGACATCATAACTGACGTTTCCCTCATCTTCAGGCTTTAAAGTCCATCTTTCTTGTAAATGTTTTGTAAGATAATGCAGAAGCGAGATCGTTTTCCCAGCATGGCAGCTGTTGCTTGATGTTGGGCACAAATTTCTGGACACAGACTGTAAATGTAATTGAAACTGAACAGCGAGACTAAGAGCAGGATAAGCTGGAATGGCTTCATATGTTTGAAGGCCAAACGCTCTTTGTGCATGTCAAAACACCAAGATGATGATTGCCAAAATGTTCATCTTAAGAATTTTATGAAACCAGGGGGTTTATTAATTTATTCTTTGTGGTTTAAACTTTATTAATCCTGAAAGAAATTCATCTGTGGTGGTCGGCTGCTTACATACACAAAAAAAGTAAAACACTCTTTAAAATGTAGAAAATAATTCAAATAAGTACATTTATATTAATTAAGAATATACTCATTACTGTCTGTCCTATCCTTAAGGTCCATTAAAGCCATATGGTGCATTTTTCTATTCCCTCTTCCGGTTAACTTCCCACCCACTCCTCTGCCCCCTTCCTTCCCGGTTCCCTCCAGTCTAATTGCCTGGGGGACAAAAGACTTTCTCAGTCTATATGTGCTGATTTTACCCCTCCCCTGTGTGAAGGCAGAGTGCATAGGGTGGGTGGTATTGACTTAAATCTGGACAGTGTTCTCCTAAGCTCAGGGAAGGCTCAGAGCGGGGATTTTTGTGGAGTGGGGGAAAGAGTCCAAGTCCAGATGTGTGTTTCCTGTCTAAAGTTTTACTGGTTCTTTCATTTTGTTAATTTCAGATGAAACACTTGAGTTTGAGAACGATTGTCAGTTTATTGTCTGCTGTTAAGACAAACTTACCTCCATTGCTCGACCAATCTCGGGAGCGTTCCTCAGGGAGATGACTGCTGGGACAATATTAAGAGCCCGGTATTCCATAATGGCAGCAACTATGTCACTGCTGTCGTCGGACGGCCCGCTGGTGAAAAAGACGGCCACCTTCCTCATCGTGAACCCTGCTCGGACTCGTTTGAAGATGTTCTGACCCACAAAGCGCATGGTGGCACCCAGCTGGCGTTTGTTGGATGTCCTCTCCAGGGCGATGCCCCTCACAGCTTCCAGTAGCTGAGCCTTGTGTTGATGCTCCTGGAAGCGGTTCAGGTACTTGGTGTAGGTGTTGTATCCCACCAAAGTAACTCGAGCGCCACGTGGACAGTTGCTCTCAGCGATGCTGATGTCCTCCAGCAGGGAGAGGAGGGCGGAGCGCTGCCTCTCGAAGGCCGCCGGGGTCACATCAACAGACATGTCCAGGCCGAACACCAGCTCGGTGGGGTAGGCCGGACACTCTGACTGACCTGGAGGAGGAAACATCAGGAAAAGCTGAAGTAATAATTCTCAAACTCCACAGTCAGGAGAATCACAGTATTGATGATAACAATTAAATTACATCTGCTAGCTGGACTTTCAGTAAAATAATACAAGCTGCTCAGAAAGGCTTGGAGCCCTCTGTCCAAACAGCGTTTAAGATGAAAAGATATTAATCTTGAGCTGATGATCTCACTCTGTCAGGAGGAAATCTTTGTGCTGTACTCACCATGTTTGCTTTGGCTCATAAAACAGAGACATACATACCATGTGAACAAACTGTGGAGGAGAAAAGATTCACTTATCAGTGCGCTCATAGTCTGCAGTTTGTTTACAGATGGATTTTCAGACAAACATAAAAGCTTATTTTAGTCTCCATGCTTTGCATTATAAAAAAAGTCTGACCATTACATGGTCATTAAATGTATCTCAGGTTTATAAACATATTTAAATCATCAGTATTTACCACAGTTGTCTCTGACGTAGTTGATCAGCTGGCACTCCTGAGACAACAGAAAAATGTTCTACATGAATATATTTAATCTTTCTGTTAATGTTGGCAGGTGTGGTAAATTTCAGGTGGATTTACAGTCATAAAGCTGCCTCCAGGATGACCTTTTGGACCCTAGAAGGAGGGGAAAACATAGACATATTAAAAGCCTTATGCTGCGGTGTCAGAGCCATCTAGTTTGGTTGAACTCGTCCTAGATTAAGTGCTGACACTGTCTGTGGAGATGAAGCGTACCGTGGAGCCCGTGCGTGGTGTGAAGCTACCATCACATCTTGTGTGATTATGAGTTTGAATCAGTTTTTGTGTTTTGAAAGGTGATGAAGTTTAAACTCACTTTGTGTCCTGGATGTCCTGGATCTCCAGACACACCTGATTCTCCTGACACACCTGAGTTCCCCTGTATCAGTCACACACAAATTACAGTTGAATGAAAAGTTTTAGTTTAACCAAGAAAATTTATAAATAGTGCCAACCTCACCCCTCGACCTCGGTTCCCTTTGGGTCCCGGATACCCCTTGGGTCCCTGCAGCCCTTCCTCACCCTAAACACATGAAAAAACAGACAAAAACAAGCCCTGACTCAACCACTTTGGACTGAAACAAGCTTCTTGCTCCTCTTGTCATTGATGTAATGTTGGGTAGCCTCAAGATTTCAGATCTCTGGATGGACTCACCGGTAAACCAGGGTAACCAGGAAAACCAGGATCTCCCTGCACAGAGAAAGGAAAAAGCAATGATTTCACAATCCCAACAGAGATGTTCAACCACATGTTAAAGTCTGCATGTGTTTTGTGGACTTGGAGAAGCAATCTGTCTGAGCATGCTGTTTGGGGACTGGCATGTTGTTACAGGCCATCCAGTCCCCGTACAACCATAGCGAGAGCTTGGTCCACATTGTGGCCCAGTGTTTTTTTTTGTTTTATTTCTGGTTGTGTTTGTGGTTGTGCTACGTTTAGCATTAGGATTTTAGTTTGCCTTTGTTTGCTGTTTAGTTTTCCATGTTAGTTGTGGTTTCCCTTTGTTCCTGTGTGTGCTGTCTGTGTCTTGGCCCTTCAGTGTTTAGTTTCCCTTCCCGTTGTTTCCTTGTGTGGGGTTTAGGTTCCCTTAGTGTCCCTCCCTTGCCTTGTGTCTGTCTTCCTCATGTTGTCTTTCCCATGGTCTGTGTTCAAGTGTTTGTGTTATCCCTCCGGTGTCAAGTCTGTGTTATGTTTTGCTCCTTCCTATGTCCTCCTGTTCTATCATCATTCCTTTGTGTATTTAGTGCCTGTGTTTCCCCCAGTCCTTGTCGCATCGTTGTTCAATTCTCCTGCTGTGTGCGTTATGTTCATGTCTTTAGATCAAGTTCATGTTTATGCTTAAGTTTATGTCAAGCTATATTTTATGTCAAGCCACGTATCGTGAATAAAGATTTAAGGAAAATCAAATTCCTCTTGTGAGTCCTGCACTGGGGTCCTGTCTTGCCAGCCACAGTAGCAAACGTGACATCAGCAGTAAATCTGACTTGTTCCTGGTGAGACCTGCACTTCACCAGGGCTGCCCTTTGTCACAATCCTGTTTATAATGTTTATGGACTTTAGTGACTGACTTTAGTGTACCCCCAGATGAGCTGGAGGAGGCGGCTGGGGAGAGGCAGGAGAGAGCACCTCTCAACAGGAACAGCTTGAAAAAATAAATGGGAACAAGCACAGAGGTTGGGTGCAGAATGTAATGGGCAGCAGAGAAAAGGGTGGATCTGGGGGGAGTTGACCCCCAGCATCTCAGACTATTTTTGGGGACATGGAATATCATCTCACTAGTGGACAAGGAGCCTGAGCTAAGGCTGGAGGTGAAATAGCACTGAATAGATATAATTGGGCTCACCTCCAGGCATAGAAAGGATTCTTGAACCAAACTCATGGAGCAGGGCAGGTGTGAGGACCCAAACCCTCAGCTGAACACTGCAGTTTTAGAAATCCCTGGAATACCTGGCCAAATTCACCTGGGCATTCTTAGCTGTCATAGAGTGAGAGGTGGGGAATTCACACCCACTTTCACACCTATGGCCAATTTAGAATCACCAGTTAACCTAACTCCACTAACTGGACCTGGAGAAAACCCACACAAACACAGGGAGAACATGCAAACTCCATACAGAAAGGTTCAGCACAAGGTAGATTCAAACCAGGACCATCTTGCTGTGAGGCAACAGTGCTAACCACCGTATTACCGTGCTGCCTATTATTAATATTGACAGAGACTGAATGGGCCGTGTGCAAGTCCATGTTCATTTGCAGAGGTTTCTGGTAAGAGCTGTGGCCTGAAGCTCAAAAGTGCCTGTTATGGCAGCAACCTAAGGACTTGCTGGAGAACACTGATGGTGAGGGAAGCAGTCAGGGTGTAGGAGGAGGCTTTCTGGTATCGGTGGCCTGGGAGTCTCCAGAAGCAGAAAATGGGTGTTGAAGGACTAAAAGGGCTGCAATTTATGGCAGTTGCAAAAGCAAAAACTCAGGTGAGGGAGGAATTCAAGGTGGAGAACTTTCATCTGGCCTCAAGTTCTTCCAAGTCATTCACTGACTTGTGTAAGGAAAGCAGGGCTTGGCACAGGCTGTGTTCAGTCAGGGAGTACTGCCAACCAGGAGTGTTGATATTGTTGGGGGTGGGTGGGGTGGAAAAAACACTTTGAGGAACAGACTGCCTCTGCAGAGAAGGCAGAGACTGAAGACTCAGAGGAACAGTTGTGAAAGGCAAAGCTTTTAATTTAAAAGTCCATCTATGTTCCAGCTCTCACCTATGGTTATACGAATACGGTCACAATTACATGTGGCCAAAACTGCTTTCCTCTGTAGGGGGGCTGGGCACAGCCTTAGAGATATGGTGACAGGCTCAGATGTCTGGAAGGAGGTTCGATTAGAACTGCTCTCCTTTTGTGTTGGAAGGAGTCAGTGGAGGTGGTCCAGGTTTTTGGTTAGGATGCCTCCTAGGTACATCCCTTTGGAGGTTTTCTGGGCCTGGGAATGCATTGGCATGACCCAGCTGAAAAGTGTTGTTGGGGAGAAGGGCATCTGGAATATGCTGTTTGGCCTCCTGCCACAACAACATGACTTTGGATAAGTGCAAGACTATGGCTGACTGGATGGTAGGCATAGATCATAGCAGCCTAAATTTCTGACAGAGTGAATAGTGACACAGCCATGTTGTGAGATCTATATGTGTAAAAAGAGTGAAAACAGTGGCATTATATATCAGTTTAACTCATTAAAACTGATTTTGTATTTCCTGAAGTCTTTTAGTAGTGAATATCTATTTAAAAATGCAGCCACCCTTAAACAGCCTTTAACACCAACCATATCACCGACAGAATGTCTGCTCAAACACAATTTACATTACCGTAATGAAGTTTTACTGAAGTTGGCTTTGTTCTTGTGCTGTTCATCCTTATCAAATAATTAACAGTTTCATAATCTAAGCTTTTCTTTGACTTTAAGTTGTAAAGAGTGGCTCTACTTTAGCGCCTTTTGGTCCTTTGGGTCCAAATCCGTCTCTGCCATCCAGACCCTGAGACACAGACAGAAGAAGTACATACACAAGATATAGAGTTGACCATAAATATATATAAACTTTGTACATGTTCAGCTCCCTACCGGCATTCCTCTTGGTCCCTGTGATCCAGAATCACCCTTTACACCTGGATCTCCTGGTTGGCCCTTCAACAACAATAACAATAAAAAGAAAACATCCATCACCCAAACCTTGTGAATTTATTTTTGAGAAAAATTCTGGAGAAAACTGGGTTTTACTAGGGTCCAGTTACTGGCATCCCACTTTGGATGGAGCAGCTCTCATTTCTAGAAATTTGGCCAAACTTATTAACCCCCCACAAAAATGAAAACCAAAACATAACTACCAAGAGTTGAGACCAGGAAGCAGAGTTGCAGTCCTCTCTGCATCCACACAAGCACTTTCATATGAATCTAAGCTAAGTGCTTACTGTCTAACAGTAACTTGGGGTTCAGTATCTTGCCAAAGGATGCTTTGGCATGCAGCCTGGAATTGAACCGTCAACCTTCCGATCGGTAGGGGACCTCCTCTACCTCCTGAGCCACAGGCTTTTATATTCTATGTGAAGCACAGCCGTGAATCTACAATATCTCAGAAACAAGCACTGCTATTTTGCTCTGATGCTGCAACTAGAGTCTGAACTAAAGGGTTAATATGTGTGAACAGAATATTGAACTGGGAATTTTGCATACATGAGTGTTCATATGCTCCAGATAGCACGAATCCTTTTCATGTCTATCGGAATACTATCAAAGCTCAATCTCTGGCATTTCACAGGATGTGACGTCACACACCTTCTGTCCATTAGGACCACGACTTCCAGGTGGCCCCAGGTCTCCAACTAATCCATGTTCACCCTGCGGGAGGAGCAGAACTACAACTGTTGACTATATTCACATCATACAAAGGTCAGTAATACTATTTACAACATGACTACTGACAACACTTGTTTCTGATACATCAGAACAGGTATGAACTCTGCACACCATAAAAATAGAAAAGAAATATGAAAAAAAATTAAACAGAAAATGAAAACATTTGCTTTTGAAGGAACTTTCAAGAATTTCATAATTTTTTGGAAAAAATAAAGTAAATCTTTAGGATTTACATGTGAAGTTTGTTTTTTTTTTCATTCAAAATAATGTTCACTGTATTTCACTGTATTAGAAATTTGCAAAGGTCACAGCATCGGTGAAAATCAGCTTATCAGTCACAGCTGAGGTGATGTACTCACCTGAGGTCCGGGGAATCCAGGCATTCCTTTGGGTCCACGTGCCCCGCTGTTCCCTCTGCCTCCCTGCAGGGTCAACGTAGTTTGATGGCTGGTGATTAGTAATGCCTAACTCAGAGTCTCTGTTCTTGTAAACAAACCTTATTCATGAAGCATCTTTCTAAACTAGAGTTACAAAGTGCTTCATAAAAAGTGTTAAATACATGATGTTGGGTCCACACACACTTTTGTAATTTTGCTTCCTCTGCCTTCACCACAGTGGATCTGAAAACATGTCATCAAAGTGTGACTGAAGTGCAGGCTTTCAGGCCTTCAGCATTAATTGAAGGGCTTTATCAAAGCTTTTGTATTAACTGTTTACAGATTCCAGGCATTTTTGGCTCATTATCTTCTGCTCTGTGACGCCGTGTCTGACCAGTTTGTCTGAATGTGAGCAGAGAGCACAGCCCTGTACACTTCACAGCTCATCCTGCAGCTTCTACCAGCAGCCACATCATCAATAAACACCAGTGATCCGGCTCCACGTGAATCAAAGCTAAAAGTCTGCACTTTAATCACATTTTGATTGTTTGATTTTAAAATTCACTGTGGTGCTTTACAGAGGCGAAAATGCAGAAACCATTTCTTTGTCCAAAACTTATGGACCTAACTGCAAAATGAGACTCTGAAGATAAGAAAGAAGATGAAAACACGAAAGATAAATAAGAGAGGATGTTAGAAAGACATATTCAGCTGTGTTTTTAAGTGTTTTTACCCTGAGGAACTGACTGAGCTGGTTTAACAGTGAAAGGAAGCTTCTTCCACAGCTTTGGACTAAAACAGTAAAAGGATTTTGTTTGTACAGCGTGGCCTGTGCTGATTCTCTGCTCTGAGGGGTCTGACTGCAGAGTAACAGCTTACATTTATACATTTTCCTTTTTTTTTGGACAACAGTGACCATTTATGTATGTGGAATACTGTAAAAGTAGCCTATAACAATAATATTAAGCAGAAGTGGCATTTTACAGTCTTTGCTCCAAGTCTCAGAAACAGATTACTCTGCTTTCCAAAACAGCTCCAGTGAATTTCTCTGGAACTTTCTCTATCAGCCAAGCCCCACCTCCGTCTTCCAAATACAACTTTCACAACACTGTAATCGGAGTGAAACTGACCCTACTGATCATTACTCATGTCCCTCAGTCAGCTCTCCCTACTCAGCCAAAAAAAATACCAAAGGGTTGAATAAGTGCAGCTGGTTTACGCGAGCCTTTCAGTGTTTGCCCCCTTGATGGGAAAAGGCAAAATTTTACAAGAAGAGTAAAAACGTGGTTAAAGACAGAAGACTATAAAATCCACAGGGAAATGATTAGAAATGTGGAACCGGTCAAAGTGGGCATTCAGTTCTGACAGACGGAGAACACGGGTCACCTGTGGACCGGCGGGACCTGGGATACCTGGAGGTCCTCGGGTTCCTGTAGCACCAGGTGACCCCTGCAAAATGAGAGCCAGATATCTGTATATAATCACAGATTTACTGTAAAAACCTGGCTTTAATGTTGTTTGACATCTTCTACCTTCTCACCACTGCTGCCTCTTCTGCCATCAGGACCCTGCACAAGAGAAAAAAATATTGTGGTAGTTTTAATCAATATATGTGGAAGCAGTTTGTTTTTGTCAGTACTTAAAATGAACCTGTAAATTAAATCTAAACAGTCTGTACATTATTTATATGGTTTTATTAACTTTAAACTCTCAGATCCTTCTCAATCGACATTGAATCATCCTGAATTCCTTCTGCAGCATAAGGATCTGTATTAGGACCACTGCTCATCTCATTACACGCCTCATGACATGACAGAAGTCAGAAATCTCACCAGGTTTCCATCAGCTCCACTGTCACCTCTGTTTCCATCTGGACCAGGATCACCCTGTGGATTAAAACATTATTATGATTAATAAACTGCCTGGGGACTCCATATATTCAATACCCGTGTTGCTGAGGCGGCTGGCAGGAGCTGTGGTTATAAGGTCCTCAGTGCTAAATGTGGTGCATGAGGTAGGCCATAAGACTGAAGGAGGAAGCTTGGTTGGTCTGGTGGTCTCCTGAAGCAGCAGACAGGTATTGGAGGGCCAATAGGGATGCAGCTTTGACAGTCACAGAATCAAAAAGTTGTGTGTGAATGGAGTTCAGGGAGACCATGGAGGAGGACCGTGTGGGGCTGTGAGACTGTCTCGGTCGACATACTTCTTAAATGTCGTGAGGACATCTGTAACAGTGCGAACACTCTGGGGTGGACCCAAAACCTGCTGGAGAAAATTCCCCAGGAGGATCTGGAAAGTGTGGCTGGGGAGAAGGATGCCTGGAATAACCTGCTTAACCTACTGCCAATATGGCCCATCTTTGGATAAATGGAAGATACTGGATGGACGGACAAGTGAAGTCTTCCCTCATGACATTTTCCTTTAAGTGTTTAGGAAGAAACACGGGATGAAATCTTTTGTAAACCTAGTCCTGAAAAACACAGCTGCTGAATATCTAAGAGTGACCTGATTCTCAAAGTTCACCCCAGCAGTCCATGCTCTGGATGAGGGGTGGTAAAGAGGATCTAGCAGTGATAGATATGATGATAGATATGATTTGATGCTCAACATGCTTTATAACCCAGAGTCATCAATAAAAGCTGCAAAAACACTCATAAAATTATCATGAATAAAAACACTGAAAACTTTTCACTGCCAAAAATTATATCAATGCTTAAGATCACTGATATGTCTAAAAGGAAACATGAGAAATCTGGTAAATGTGTAACTTAAGAACAAATGTGTTTATACTGTGTAAGAGGCCCAGTGTGTCAAGAGTCTACAGCTGGCTGAAATACATGTTTGGCTTTTGCTTTAAATCAGGGAATTTGGATTTCTACAACTTTAAGTGTCCAACTTTACAGCAGACACCCTCCCATCCAAATACTGGCCCCTTAAAATCTGATCATGGCTGTACAGTTAAAGTCAAACTCCAAAAACCTACTGGCTAATGTTATAGCTGCTACTTGCAGCTATTATACACAGAGAATAGCTGTTCCTTACTGGTCTCCCTGGGCTGCTGGGGTCACCTTTGGGTCCTGGACTGGTGTTGTCGACACCTGGGGTGCCCTGCCAGACAAAAACACAAAGTCAGTGTTTGGATTCCTAAAATGGACCTTCCTGCTGTTTCCCAGCTGTTGGGCTTTCTAATAGAAGAAAGAGCTGATATTACATTTTTAATTTACATTAAAGACATTTGAGAGATACTGAGCGCTCTGCCAAATGGAAAACTGATGGTGGGTGGGGCAGGAAGGGTGGGTGGGGGGCCGAACTCGCTTCCTTGAGACAGCTTACTTAGTAATTTTCTCTACGGGTCACAAAAGGATGTTCTTGAGATCTCTGTCCAAGCCTGCTTTTTAAAAAATTCTCAGTATCCAAACATGGAGACCTGGCCTGTGAGTGTTTTACGGGGCTGATGGTGCTCAGATTGACTGAGTGAATATTCAGAGTGAATAAAGCCACTAATTATACATTTCTGCTCAGTCAGTCTGAAAGAGTACAGCGGACAGTGAGACCGCGTTCTTGTCTCTGTGAACCACCACAAAGGACCCTGAAGCAATCGAGGTGACTAAAGAGCTTTAAAACAACATTTTTAACTGAATTGATGTAAACACCACACTTTAATTCAAGTATTATAAATCAGAGTTTTCAGGTTGTTACTTCATCAAATTTCTTATGAAAATGGATGCAACTGGTGAAAGAAAAGAAAAGTAAAGAAAAGAAAAGAAAAGAAAAAGTAATGACTGAATGGCTCCAGCATGAATCTGTATTCTTTAGGCTAAAAATGGGAATGAGAGTAAAGGCAGAGACTTCAGTGCTTTCACTCAAATAAATAAATAAATTAAAGCTATTAAGTTTCCCGCTCTGCCAGTTGCTGTCATACTCATGCATTTAAAACCGATTCTTGTGATTAAAAACTGAATTCAGAATCCACTATTACGTTTAAAAATGGTGTGTGTGACTCTTTGTTGGCTGGTTGAGGGTTTTAGGTTTTCCAAACACTCTGAGAAAAGGCCGTTTGGGACGTGTGTTTTGCATTTCATGTGCAATTCTGTTTCTCAGTGAGGCCCTTAGTGACAGTGAGACGGACCCTCGTTTCCCACTTCAGTGTAGCATTCATCATTTGAGGTAAAACAGAGCTCAGAGAACAGAACATGTGTAACTGTTCAAATATTTACAGCCTGGCCTGTAATTCAAAATTAATGCTTGCTGCATCACTGCCTGAACAAAGAGGAGGAGGAGGAGGAGCAGCGCGAGGAAGAAAACACTTTCAACTTTTCTGAAATCACTGAAACTCACCGGATCTCCTCTCAGTCCTTGCTGTCCTTTCAGGCCCGGCTCGCCGCTGGTTCCCGGGATACCCTGGAATTATTACATGTCAATCAACTTACCCGAGGTCAGAGGTCAACATCTCAGAGCTTCACTTTTGTGAGCTGAAAGCTTACTTGCAAAACACACCACTAATAAAAAAAACAAAACACGGAAATGACACAAAGATTCTCTGCAGGGACAACAAGAGTGAAAATGAAACACGCAGATGATTTCATAATGTAACAAATCAGAGCTGATGAACCAGAATCCAGGAGAAGATTCAGAGTTTTTTAGTGTTTTGTGTTTACTGGGTTTCCGGGTTCTCCTCGCTGTCCTTTCAGTCCATCCAGGCCCGTCTCGCCCTGCAAACAAAATCGGAAGCACAGATCATCTCCTGCTCTTCATGGTGTCTCCACCTCACCTCCATCTTTATCTGCTTTCCTTCTCCCACAGTGAAATTAAAGTCTCTAACTTTAACACATTATTAGAGTTTATTATGCAAAAAAGTTCCATAGTACATGAAAGAATAAGAAAATATATGTGCAAATGTGGGAGCAAGTAATGCAACAAAAATTCTTCACATTTTAACATTTATTAATTCATTGAGCCCGTTTATCCTACAGAGGCATATTTGCATTCAGATTATTAATCTAATTATTTAACTTCTAACATAATGTTTTATTAATTATTACCTCTTTATATTCCATATAAATATTTTACTTGCTGAATATAGACCTCGAGTTGAAATAAATAAATTTGTAAACCAGAAAAAAATTAATACTTTTTATTCAGACATTTTTCTGTCTCTCTCTATATATACATCCATGTTTTAAAATAATGTAATGTTATCATTTGAATTTCATATGAAAGATACGGATGGCTGTCTAACACACTGAGGCTAGCATTAAAGTCAAAGGATAGCACCAGATTAGCAAACTGCATGTATTTAACATACACTTGTTTTTATGTCCTGTTTCTGTGTAACACAAGCAAAGCAATGCAAGCAAATGTAGCAAAAGGCAACGTTATTTGATGTAGTTTTTCTGCTGTGGAGAAACACAAATGTTAATGAGTCACATGAAATAAGAAAACTATTAAATCAAAGTTTAAGTTCCCCAGTTTGAAGTTTTTCTGTTATTACCTGCCAAGAACAGTGAGAGAAATTATTGCTCGATTCTCTGCTGAATTTGTGAGTTTGCTCAATGAACTCTATTTCTTTTTATAGCAGTTGTAATCCTGTCTATAGAACATAAGCAAAGAGATTAAATAAACAATTAGATTTATTTCTGTTGCCTGCATTGCAGAGGGTGACTTTGCCTCCCCACCAAAACAGGAAAATGAGCACAGTCCTGAGATAAAGTGGGAAGGTGGAGGAATCTTAGCATCGGCTGTAGAGACTCAGTGTGGTGAAAAATAATCACAACTCACAGTGTGGCCCCTCAGTGCGGTGAAGTGCTCCTGTACCCTTAGCAGTAAACCAGCCCTAAAGTTTCCTGATTGTGGGGATCGTGTTTGTTGGGACATATTCAGGATTTCTCCTCCTCCAAACATGGCGGATCAAGTTGATGCCAAATGGCTCAATTTCACTTTCATCCGACCACAGCATTTTCTCTCAAGCCTCCTCTGAATCATTCGGCTGCTCACTGCCTGCTTCAGCAGGGGCCCATGACAGCGTAGCCTATTACCAAAGGTCTTCTTGCTGACTCTGGTCCCAGCTGCCTTCAGATCATTAACAAACTCCTCCCTTGTAGTTTTGGGCTGATCCACCATTTTCCTCATGATCATCCTCACCCCATGAGGCAAGCTCTTGCATGGAGCTCCAGATCGATTTGATTTGAATCTTTTCATATTTCTTCCATTTCTGAATAAACAGTTGTCACCTTCTCCAGTGTATATTAATTTAAGATGGACTTCCAGTGTTGGAAGTCCATCTTAAATGTGGCCAAAGTTTTAAATTATGTGAATGTACACCAATATAGCTCACAAGCACTGAGTAGAACCCCTCAGTAGACTTTTGCAATCAAATAGAAGAGGGCTTTTTAGGAAGGGGGTCCTTAAACAGCCCAGTGACACTCTCTCCTCTCCCTGCTCTCATCAGGCTGTGTTACTGCTGCCTGAAAGGTTGAAGAAGAGTTTTTATCCACTAACCATCCGTTTGCTCAACTCTGAGCCCCAAACTGGACTACTAATGCACTATGTAAAATATTCACTTTGACTTGGACTATACCATGCACTTACTGACAAAGCTACAGTACTGTAACATACCCTGTCTAAATAACTGGAATTTTATATTTTTAACCCAGATATTTAATATATTTTAATTTTGTGTAACATGACATGTAAATTATATATTTTATTCCTATTTACATATATTTACTTCTTACTGTCGGCTGCAGGTACAAAATACATTTCATGCTGCATTATACTGTGTATAACTGTGCATGTGACACATAAACCTGATCTTATCCAGAGACAGGAGGTAAAACAGCTGGTTTCAGAAGGAGGATGAACTGAAGAACCAGTATCAGAAAAATTAGGAAGCTCTGCAACTGTGAATCAAGCAAAGCTACTCAAGCAGAGAGAAGAAAGCACACGGAGCTGGAAAAGAGCCGCAGGCTTCAAATTAGGAATGAGTCTGTGTGCATGAGCAGGTTTTGCCCGAAGCCAACTCAGCGACAGAGCGAGTCACAGTACGAGGGTTCATGGTGTTTAATAATGAAAACGTTACATAAGGCTTCAGCTCATATAATCACTATACAGACTGTTCATACCTGCTCTCCATCCACTCCATCCAGTCCATCCTCTCCGTTCTCACCCTGCAGCAAAGAAGGAGAATCAGCCGTCACATCTCAGTGCGTCATCTAAACATCATCGTCCAAACATTCCTCAGTAAATGCAGCGCCTCATGCAGAGCCCAGTCACTCACCCTGCTGCCTGAGACCGCTCGGTAGCCCTGCAGATACAAACAGCAGGATTTACTGTCACCAGCATCCGAAAGGTTAATGCTCTCATGTATACGAATATTGTAAACATTTATTTTTCAGCCTGGCTTCACAGAAACTTTTAAGGATTTGTGTTGTATTAACTGTCAGATTTGTTTGCCTGATATGTTTATAATACATTATTTTCATGCTGACAGACAAACTGAAATTAAAGACAGTAACTTCCTGCAGTTTAACATCAAAACCAAACCAGATTAGCATTAACTGAATCTATTTATCCTTATAAGTGACTACAGCAGTAGATTCACTCTTCCCAGTTTAGAGAAGCTGCTTTAAAATTATAATAAATTAAATGAAACATGGTCTATATCTAATGAGCATCAGAATTAAAATGAGAATTGTGTATCAGATGTTTGGTGCCACCTTTTCCAAAAATCACGCAGTCCTGCTCAGAGCTGCATCAAAAACACACCAAACATTTCAGTGCCTGTTTATGTAATTAATAATCAAATTTCAGGACTGCCGGTCTCCTCTCCATGATACTGAAATGTACTGTACCTTCTGTCCTCTGGCTCCAGGACAGCCCTCGATCCCCTGAGGTCCACTCGGTCCAGGAAGCCCTCGATCACCCTGCAACAAGAAAAAGGAAGTTGAAGAGAGCAATCACACCTTTCCACCTCTATCTTAAGTTTTTGTTTAGCCAGTTCTCTCAGTTTAATCATACCGTGACCAAAGATGGTATAAAATTGATTTCGATGAACTGAATAAACCATACCATGACACCCTCGTCTCCTGGGAAACCCGGCTGGCCCCTCTCTCCAGGACCGCCCTGTTTATAACACACACAAACGCAGAAACATCCACAGAAATGTTCAAAAGGGTCGAGATAAAGTCTTTGTGTCCACTTAATGTCTGTATGAATCTGCATCTGAACAGCAGAGTAATAAGGATTACACAGCCTCTCTGTTGCTGGTACACTGTGCCAAACATTACTCACATCAAGTTTAAAAGTTTGCGTTTTACAATCACCTTTACTCCTGTAGTTCCGGGAGGACCTCGGATGCCTTCGTGTCCTGAACATTTGCACATCACTTTGCAACATTCCCGATCGGCCACAGTGCTCTGCAGAATCAAAAAGCAGAGCTGAAAAGAGCAAATATAGACTTCCAATATCATTACTATGTTAATAACCAGTCCCAAACTGCCATGGGTACCTAAACCTGCAGTTCCTCTGCAGTCCAGCAGAGGCGCCAGCAGTGACTCAGTCCTCCATATACTCCCATGTTAAAATGTCCAAATTTACAGCAGAAATAAACATGTTTACAGCCTGATACAGAAACTGTTTTGTAGCTCACCTGTTTGTATTAAAGCTTAAAGTTATTAGGGGCGTGGCCTCTAATGATCGACAGGTGGATGGTGACACAGGCAGCTGCTAGCTGTCTGCTAGGTTTCAGCTTGGCTAATTTTGTGCTGGTGGAGCCTTTTGGGGCATTTTTATTGCAGTTATCTGAACAATTATATGGCTGCTGTGCACTTCATTGGACTAACAGACCGTCCAAAAATTCTGAGCTAGCATTTGCTGATAAGGTAGCCCTCCACTCGCTCCTCCAAATACAGTCACTACATGCTCCCAAACACCAGCACTAACATTCAGTATTCAAAATTTGCAGACTCCTGTGATGTCTAGAGACCTACAGCCATGTTCAGCTATGATGCCAGCAAGTTTTTTCTTCAGTTCAATTTTATTTATATAGCACCAATTCACAGCAACAGTCGCGTCAAGGTGCTTTATATTGTAGGATGAAGACCCCCAAAAATTTTCAAAATAAGAGAGTAAAAATTTGTGCAAAGCAATGTTTGATGCTCTATATGGCCTTTACTTTGAAAAGACTCTACAAGAATTATTATGGCCCATATCTTTTCTAATGGTCATTACAACAAAGATGCTACACTGTAAATGAGATACATCAAGAGAAAATATCATGGACTGCACTCATTTCTAATCCCTTAACTCATCTACAACAAGATAAAAGAAAAAGGTACAAAGAGACTTTGCTCAGGAGTAACCTGACCCACTTACAATCTGTTGGAGGAGGGAGCTGCCAATGCTCGGCAAGCCGATTCTGAGAGGTTGCAAGTATCCGAACCCACGGCCAAACTCCACCATCTGCAGCTGAGCGGGGTCAGCACCCTTCAGAGCCACAGCTATCAGAGCGCTGACTCCTGCAGACAATCAGAGCAACAGACCGGAGCAGAATGGCGTCATATGTTTCTCCACACACAGAGTGTATGTCCAAAACAAACAAACAAACAAACAAAAAACAAACACACACCACTGGAGTTTAAAGAAAGTCATATGAAACTGGACATAAGCTCTAAATTGTAACCTTGAAGTAAAACCTTATATCACATAGTACTACATAAGACAGTAGAGGAAGAAAGTATGTAAAAGTTGTGATACAGGCTGTAACTGCTTAAATCAGTTCACCCTCCAAACATGTTTAATCCTAAAAATTTGCTTTATGATTGATTTATATTTAGAAAGCAGGCAAAAAGACTGCTGTAAAGTCCTTGTCCAGGACATTGGAAAATTAATCATCTATATTTTACTATTAGTACTTTCCAACCCAGCAGGTCTCTGTTACAGCCTAAAGAAAACTAATTTAAAAAGTTAAAATGTTTACTCTTTTTAGGCCACAGCCAAGATTCCAATAGTCTTTAAATGTGGACAAGCTGATGTCTGAAAAGTGTGTCAAGCTATAAAGAGACATATGCACCATAAGCCAGTATCCCTGTGGACAGACAGTTCCTATGCAAATGTGCTTATTATGCTCTGACCCTATTCAAACATGGGCCAAAAGTATGCCATATTCTGGTGTGTTTACATATTTTGGGACAGACATAAGACAAACTGTAAACCCTTGGTTAAAAGTCGAGTAAGACACCTATGTCTAGTTTAAAAAGTAACCACTTGGTCTACTCCTGTTAGTCCTTCTCACTCCCCTTGATTGAAGGAGGAAGCACTTCTTAAAGTACGCTTGACAAAATTACAGCTAGGGGCTCAAGATAAAGCCCAAGCCCATCAGGCAGAGTTTGAACTACGGAAATTAGAGCTCGAAGTTTAGACTGAGAAGTTCCTTAAACTCCGGAAACTGGAGCTGGAGCTGCAGGCTGATAAAGAAATCAGGTTGTGTCAGCTAGAGCTACAGGCACAAGGTTCTAATCCTGCTGTTCAGCCTCAGCCTCCGTCTTTTATAACTGGCTCCACTATGCATGATCCAGGCCCTTCCACAGAACCTACCATGGGGTCTTTCATAGGGTCTAGGATTTCTTCAGCTGGCCCAGGCTCATTTGATGTAAGTAAACAGATTGTGTTGGTGCCAATGTTTCGTGAGTCAGAGGTTGATACCTATTTCACTGTGTTTGAACGTGTCACTACTTCACTGCATTGGCCCAAGGAGTTTTGGCCACTGCTACTTCAGTGTAAGTTGGCAGGAAAAGCCCAAGAAGTATGCTCAGCTTTGTCACTTGAGGATAGTTTGCAGTATGATGTGGTCAAGTCCGCTATCCTCGCTGCCTATGAACAGTGTTTTCGTAACCATAAGAAGGCTACAAATCAGACTGTTGTGGAGTTTGCTAGAGAGGAGACAACTCTTTGATAGATGGTGTGCAGCGAGTAAGGTTTCTGACTGGGACGCACTGTGGGAGTTGGTATTGCTGGAAGATTTTAAAAAATGTATTCCTGAAAGAGTTGTGGTTCACTTAAATGAACAGAAGGTGTTAAGTTTGAAGGCTGCTGCGTTAACTGCCGATGAATTTGTTTTAACCCATAAAACAGTGTTCGCTAACGAGTGTGACAATGTCACACAAGGCCCCCCTCAGAAGAAGGATTCCCCGTCCCTGAAGCGTAAACAGTTTTCCCCTGCGTCAAAGACCGAAAGGGAATGTTGTTACTGTCATAAGCGGGGCCATGCTGTCGCTGACTGTTTAGCTTTAAAGCGGAAGCATCAATCAGCAAACAAAAGGGGTTGGGTTAATCAAAACTGTTCATACCCAGAGCAGTGAGGCAAGACAGAATGAAAGATCCATGTTTCGATCCATTTATATGTGAGGGATCTGTGTCGCTAATGGGTAAGCCAGAGGATGAGCGACCTATAAGAATTTTGAGAGATACTGGTGGGTCTTGGTCATTGATTCTAGCTCATGTGTTGCCCTTGAGTGAGTCATCCTCTTGTCATGCTTCCACACTGGTAAAAGGTGTGGAAATGGGTTATGTGCCAGCGGCTCTACATCGGGTGAATATAAGGTCTAAGTTGGTTAGTGGGTTTTTTGATGTTGCCATAAGGCCTTCTTTTCCCATCAAAGGTGTTGAGCTTATCATGGGTAATGATATTGCTGGTGGGAAAGTTTATCCTGCACCTGAATATTCAGACACCCCAGAAATCACTTCTGACAATTTGTCAGCACACTGTCCCTCTATCTCCACTGCTAGTGCTCTGACCAGGGCTCAGACTAGACAGATGGCAGAGGAAGGTTTAGCAGATTCATTTCTGTCATCAACGTTGACTGGAGGAACCCTATCAGGTTCAGATGGCAATATGCTTGACGCTACAGAGTGTGTGGAGTCAAAACAGGTTTTAGAATTGAAACCCCCCAGCACACCTTCGCTAAAATTGCCTGCAACACGTGATGCCCTCACTGCTGCCCAGAGAGCTGACCCCTCTTTGAATGAATGCTTTATTTCACCGTCTCAAAGAGGAGGCCGAAGTTATTCATGCACACATTTCTTGCAGGATGGGGTCCTCATGCGCAAGTGGACCTCCCGCTCAGCAAACCTAATAAAGTTTGAGGGTAATGTGGGTTTGGAGGATGCAGCGTGCGATTGGTGTACAGTGTACCAGATCGTGGTTCCTATTGACTATCGCCAACATGTTTTGTCCCTTGCACACGATCACCCATTGTCTGGACAAAGTTTTTTTACCACCTTTGGCCTTCCAAAAGTAGTCCAGACAGATCAAGGCACCAATTTTCTATCAAAACTCTTCAAACAGGTCATGCAAATGCTAGGTGTTCAGCACATTGTTTCTAGTGCTTATCACCCTGAGTCACAGGGAGCTTTGGAAAGGTGGCACCAGACTCTTAAGTCTATGTTGCAGAAGTATTGTTTAGACACCGGTAATGAGTGGGATGAGGGAGTGCCCTTAATGGTATTTGCAATACAAGAAGCTAAACAAGAATCCCTGGGTTTTAGTCCTGCAGAACTTGTTTTTGGTCATTCGGTGCAGGGTCCCCTAAAGCTCCTAAAGGAACAGTTTCTGTCACCTGAGCAATCTGTTAATACTAATGTTTTGGACTACGTTTCACAGTTCCGGGAACGTTTGTATCGCACTCAGTCAGCAGCCCTGGAAGCTCTTTCATCTGCTCAGATCACTATTAATCAGCAGTATGACAAAAAAATCCAGACCTAGATCAAATTAATCCCGGTGATGAGGTTCTGGTTTTGCTTCCGACCCCTGGTTCTGCTCTCGCTGCTCGTTTTTCTGGCCCCTACTTAGTGCAACAGAAAGTGAGTGACACGGATTATGTGATTAAAACCCATGACCGGAAACGTCAGACCCGCTTGTGTCATCACAAGCTGTATCATGCAAGGAAGCAATCCTTGACTGAGCCCACAAGTAAGCCTGCTGTGTCTCCCTCAACTTCCTTGAGTGACCAAACCCCATCCTCTCTAGCATCTGTTTCTATAGTCACTCTTCCCCCTGAGGAAGATGGTAAGGAGGATGATGGGATTAAACTACCTGATGTTTCCCACCAATGTGCTAGACTGCTGAATTCAGTGGTGCTACAGACCCTGCTTACATATCTGTCCCATTTATCAAGTACCCAAAAATCAGATATTGATCCAATCTCACCTAACTCTCTTTGGTGATATCCCTTCATGTACCACAGTTTTGGAGCATGACATTGATGTTGGAGATGCAAGGCCCATTAAACAACATGCCTATAGGGTCAATATGGCAAAAAGAGAGGTGATGAAAAAAGAAGTAAACTACCTTCTGGAACATGGCCTAGCTAAGCCTAGTGGTACCCCTTGGTGTTCCCCCTGCTTAGTCACTCCAAAATCGGACAGCCCCCTTAGCTTCTGCACAGACTTACTTACTTACTTACTCCTGCTGTCAGGCTGTCATTGGCTGGAGACTGGGACCTGCAGCCAATTGCTGCACGGCGGGGCCTACATAAGCTGGCTGCAGGTGTGCCTTAGGCCATGGGGTGGTAACTAGTGTACCATGCACTTTGTACCCGTTTGTTTATATTATGTTTGTGGTTCATTGTTTGCCTTGTTTGTTAATCTTTCTTTGAGCTTCGTCTGCTTTAGTGCCCTGTGGAAACCGGTAGGGGAGAGCTGCCCTTTTCTTTTGAAGACCTACCTTTTTCTCCTGTTTTTGCTGTTTGTCAGGGAGCTGAGGTGTAGGTTTGTATGCTTTTTGTTTCATTCAGTTAGGTAATTGATGGGGTTTTCTTTTCCTAGTTTAGGGCTGTTCTGTTTGTTATGTTGGCCTTGGCTCTCCCTGAAGTCATAATCATGCTTCCCTAATGTTATCTGGGCAATAAAGCTTTAAACCACCCTAAAAAGCCTCCTCATGTTCTTCCATCCAGCCTTATGTTACTCACCCCTAGACCTCTGATGGGGATGTAACACACCTACCAGTAACTGAATGTTGACTATTTCTGTCAGTACTGTTCCATGTCTGAAAAAATTCATACAGTTCCATATGTATGCTGCCACCACCACCAGTAAGTAAGCAATAACTGCCTACTATGAAGAAAGAAGAAATAATTGCTCTTCAGTGGGCTCATAATATTCTAAGTATGTGAGGTCTGCAGGAAAGTTGGAAGGGAACCCACAGAAAAAAGTAGTAAAGCTTTAAGTAAATGAACAAAACAATTACAAAATGAGCAAAGGCAAACTAAAGAAGACAGAATGGAAAAGTTGGAGGTGATGAGTCCAATCAATGAAGAGGAGCGTGAACTTGAAAGTAACTGCCAGTTTGTACCAGACTTTTCGCAGCAGCTCAGATTCATGTTCCAGTTTCATCGCATCTTCATTGAGTCCATCAGAGAAGATCAGCAGCACCTGATGGAGAGTCATATCAGACAGTTTGATATGGATGACTTTATATCAAAAGGCAACCTTCAGGGCTAAACTAGCCAATATCTGCAATTCAATCCCCACACATTTTCTTTTTAATCCAAATTAAGGTGTTTAATTCAAAGCAGATTGGTTCTTGGTGCTGGGAAATATATCCAAGGCTATGTCCATCTTTTATATAGAGCCTTGAATTTTCATCCAGCAACATCACCAGCTAATAGTTTCAATCTGTGGCCAAACACCAGAAAAACAGCAGGAGTGCAGTTTACATTTTTACAAGATAATAAATTTTATCATGCTAACAAATAGTTGTATATTATACCTCAGTCACACATGCCTAGAGACTCATCGGTGACCTCCCAGAAACCTCTGGTTGGTAGGGAGAAATGTGTTGTCCCCAACTGGGTCTGAGTGGTTGCTCAAATGTTGGCTATTGCTGGGTGAAATTGGTCACAAAAAGAATGCTGCACCAAAAACCTCCATGAGATTGCTTTGGTCACTAGCAGATTGCTGTGTTGCCAAAGCTGACATGTCTGCAAGCACTCGCCATTTTGATCTCAAAGCTGCATAAAACTTGAAAAAAATGTGATACAAACCAGCTGTGCCTTACCATCACAAACAACACATTTAAAAAAGAGCAAAGTTGACTTTAAATGCAAACAGTCTCCGTTTGCACTTTTTCACAATTTCACTCTTGCTTGCTGAGTAGCTTGCAAGTATTTGCAGACAACTAAATATCTTTTGTGGAAATGATCGACAACTACAGCAATCTGCTAGAAACCAAAGAAATACCTCTTTGCAACCATTTTTGCACTAGTAATTGCCAACAAACTCCAGAAACCACTCACCAACTGGCTGATAGAAAGAAGAGTTCTTCCTAGTAACCCGATGGCTGCCAGGGGTCACTGACTGGTCCTCTAGGCCAGCATGAGTGGCAACAACTCATGACAACTGATTTTATAGTGACTGACCACAACCTACAGCAAACCATTCAAAACGGGTCAGGGAAGACACATTTTCCCCTTGTGACCCCTTGGTTACCAGATGGTTGCCAACTGGTGTCTAGGCATGTGTGACTAAGGCTTTAGTAAGCTAACCATTGACTGTAGCTACATAGTAACTAAGCATTTCCTGCCCTAAGACAATTTCATGATGAAAACTCAAAGATTCTGAAAGGTTTAAACATGCCTCACCTTGACATTAGCTGTAGACTTTGCTTTGAACTTGTCCTTGAAGAAGTTCAACAGGGCAGCGTTAAAGTAGGTAGGTTGCGACAACCCCAAGGTCAACACTTTCTTCATTACATCCTTATTGACAACTTCAAAGTCTGTGTCGTACAAGGTGCTTCCATCGTGATCTACTAAATGGAAGGCAATTTTGGTCTGGACTGGGTTGCTTCCAACACAGCAGAAGTCGTTCACTGATGAAATGTAATGGACAATCTCCCTCCAGGTGGTGGATGTGGCCGCTGATCTCATTGAGTCCATTTCTGTCAGTTATATCGAATCCTACTGCGATGTCAATGCTGCAATCTGAAGCATAGGGAAATCTGACTTTACCATATGATAGTTACAGACAGAAAGGAAAATATGGAAAAGAGCAGTAGCCAGATAAAGAGGCAAAGTAACTCTTCAACAAGGTAGGTGAATGACTTTTTCACAAGATGGTTAACCAATCAGCATTACCCTACAAGGTTAATGGTGTTAACATGTGCACTACTAATGTTCTAGTCCCAGCAACACATGACAAAAACATTATAGGTGCTTTCAGACTGGCAGAACTTCTTCATAGTCCTCCGCCAGACCTGGAACCACTGTCATTGTTCGAACTCAGTTTTAGAGATCTTTTTGATTCCTCCTATGGAGCAGGTACTCAGTGAATTAGGTTTATTGTAACTAAGTCTAAAATTGCAGTACACTGTTGCACTGACAACTGGCTTTAACCTCCCCCCCCCCAATGATCCTATATACAATTCTACACCCCAGAAATTAACTGTGCCACAGCTCCAACCAAGTTTGTCCCAGGCATCCACCACACATGGAGCAATAGAGAGCGGGAAAAAAAAGCTGTTACGTTGCTTTTACATTAAGTGGATTGAATGCACACAGTAAAAAGCTTGGAATGGATGTAGGTGTTGGGAGATTGACCCAGTAGGTACCTTTTTGGTCAAAAAGTGGTTAATGTTATAAACAGAACTTCTCTTAAGGATTGTTCTTTTATTTAAGTAATTAGTCCAATATTTTTCTCATTTAACTGACTAAGTAAATTAGTAATGAAGTGCATCTCTTTTTTTCAACTTACCAAATTCAGGAGGTTGAGAAACGCAGATTTCGTCGATGATCTTTGTCTTGATATTTCCCAAGCTGTTGAAGTTCTGGACTTCAAACACCTTCTCTGGTGTTTTAGTGATCTGCAGGAGCTGTAGGTAATAGATGTCACCAACAGCGATGGCAAGTACTGAAACCCCCATATCCCTGAGCTGTTTTGCCGCATCTTCCACGTCATCATGAGAATTGCCATCTGTGACCAACACCAGGGTCTTGGGAACTCCTCTGCGGCCTCCCCCTGATTCATCAAAGTATTTCCTGATATGACTCAAGGCCTTTCCAATATAGGTGTTTCCACCTTTGTATTCCAAGCTATGGATGTGTCTGATCATGTCCTCCTTGTTGTAATACTTTTTAAGGTAAAATTCATCTTGAGGATTGTCACAGAACTGTGCAAGTCCAACATGCACAAACTTTTCACCAACTTCAAAGCTGTTCACCACATCTGCTGTGAAGTTTATCATAATTTTATGATCTCCTGGGGTGATGCTGCTCGAGTAATCAAGCAGGAAAACCAAGTCTGTCTGATCACAAGCTGCCAAAAGAAAAGAGAAAGACATTTGTCCTTAATAATAACAAACATCTGTGCTGATAAATTAACACTGTACAGCACAGTTTAGCCATCCAAAAGTGTAATGATTTTATTTTGGTAATTGTGCCATTTCTGAAATTCTCAGTCTCTTTAGTGACCAGTGAAAATAGTCTTTAACCCAACAATAATATCTCAGCTGGCATGAGATGGACAAGTCACCAGCTCATCACAAACAGACAAACATCCATTGACTCTCACATTCACATTTGTGGTCAATTTAGAATTGCCAGTTACCCTTATATGCATGTCACATACAGAAAGACCCAAGCTGGCTGGCAGGATTAAACCCAGAACCTTCTTGCTGTGAGGCAACAGTACTGACCACTGCTGCGTGATGCCATTCAGTGCTGCCATATATGCAGTTTTCTTTGCGGATTTACTTATTTTTTTCTGCCAATGCCAATTTACCTTCAGAGGATAGACAGCATGTAATAAATTGTAATAAAACACCATCCATTTAATAATTACAATTTGTGTTACTGTGTTCAACAGTTGCACTTGAGTTGAGCCTTTTGGAGTTGGAACTAAAAAAAAATGTTGAACAACAGTTACTTTGACTAACATGAACTAACATGAACTCCAATAGAAAAAAATTTGATATATCTGTGAGTATGTGAGGATCTGCTTGGGTGAGTCTGACATACATTTTATTATCTGATGGTGAACGCAAGACTCTCACGAAGTAGAAACTATGCATCCTTCAAGCAGGCTCTGAGTAGAC
The DNA here is from genome assembly GCA_024447675.2 of Pterophyllum scalare. NCBI lineage: Eukaryota > Metazoa > Chordata > Actinopteri > Cichliformes > Cichlidae > Pterophyllum > Pterophyllum scalare. The sequence continues at coordinate 19,455 of JAMQGT020012776.1, read as the reverse complement.
TAGAAAAAAGCATTACTGTTGACACACACTCAGACCCCTGACAAGTGTCTGAGTGTGTGTGTCCACGGCCAAATATTATGCCAGCCTAAATATGCAGACTGAGAGAACTCAGGCACATACCTAAACAACATTTTGATAGATACCACACTAACAGATTACCAACTACAGCATTAACATTAATATTATGAATCTAAATAGTCAGTAGCTCATTATATTTCACAATTTGTTTGTAAAAGAAATTACATATTTATTTATTAGTGTTTTATGGCTTTATCTGATTTTATGGCATTGTACAACTATGTTGAATCACAGTCTTGGTCTACAGTCCAGTGACGTAGATACATTTCTGAAGTATCAGGTTGCGACACCTCGACACAAAGTCATAAATATTCAATCATGAAGTGCATCTTTAATGAGCATCGCTACAGATGCACTGACCAACTAAAAAGAGTTGGGTCAGGTCAGAGTTCTGAAGATGAGAGACACATTTGATACCTCTTACCTGGTTTAGTGGTATTGCAGATGACAGAAGAAACATTATTGTACAGAGTTTCTAAATCCTTAAAATTATCCACAAAGAAAACTTTGGATGTGTCGTCACCAGCCATGGTCTCCAGCTCCTCCCTTTTTGCATTCATCACTCCGATACTGATGACTGTGATCCCATTTTGCCGCAGTGCATCAGATTCTGCTTTCAGTCTGTGAGGGTCGGTCGCTTCTCCATCTGTGATCACCATCAGAATCTGAGGCACCTTGAGTTCTCTCCGACCGCCATGTTGAGCATTAAAGAACTGCAGCGAGTATTCCAAGGCAGCACCTGTGTAGGTGTCTCCTTGTGGTGGTACCAACTTATATACTGCATCAAGAACTTTTCCTTTGGAGTTCATTTCCTTTAGAGTAAAGCTGGATTTGGCCGTGTTAGAGTAGAGAATGACCCCAAAACGGGTCAGATCCTCACCAACTGTGCTCTGGTTCACTACTGAGGCCATAAATGTTTGCATGCTTGTGAACTCGACCTCATCTATGCTCGTAGAACCGTCCACCAGAAAAATTATATCAGCTTTTATCTGTCGTTTTACAATCTGGATAAAGAAAAAGGAGCCAACGTTAGCAAAGACAGAGAGGAAAGAATTATTATTTGTCATGATAAAACAGAAGAAAAAAAAAGAACCAACAAATCAGATAAATTATGAATACTTTACCACATCCACAGAAAATCTTTATCATTTAAGGTTCTTTAATGCTAAAGAATTGCTTTTATTTTACCAGTTTTATTATCATTTTATCAATCATTAACCACTTGTGCTGAGGCATGTTAATATGGGTTTAATATGTTAAAACATGAATTTTGAGTTCATTTACTGAATGGCTTAACACCTCTACAAACTCCTCATTACATTAATGCAAAATACTTCTTAAACAGTTGAACTCTTACCTCTCTGTGGATCACAGAACTTCAAGGACAGCTGGCTATCTAGTTCCTTCAGTGCATCAAAGTTATTCTCAATAAAGACCCTTTCTGATGAACCACTGATCTCCAACAACTGCTTCCTGTTTGCCTTATACACTCCTATGGAATAGATCACCACTCCTTTGTCCCTCAGAGCATTAGCTGGGCCTATGACTTCATCTTGGGATGCACCGTCTGTTATAACGACCAACCACTGCTTTATCCCAGGACGTCCTCCTCTGGCAGCATCAAAGTACTGTGAAACCTCTCTGATGGCCCTGCCGGTGCGAGTGCCTTCCTTCATCTGCTGGATTTCATTGATGGCATTCAGTATTGCGCTTTGGTTGTAGTGTTGCGTGAGGTCAAACTCCAGGTATGTGCTGCTGCTGTACTGCATGACACCAATGTGCACCTCATTGTGCCCAACAATGGACTTGTTAATGACCGATGCCATGAAATCTTTCATCTTCTGAAAGTCTTTCTCAGAGATGCTCTCAGAGCTGTCAGTTAAGAAAAATATGTCGCTTGGTGTGTCTTTGCAAACTGTGGATGAAGAACAAATAAATGTTAGTGTAGTTTTCCCCTCGTCCCCCTTCTATTGTATTCTATTCTTTATGAATGGAAGTAGACAATGTAGTGGAAATGCGAATTAGGACCTCCAAGTTTGAGGCCATGGCTCTTATCTGGAAAAGGACGAAGTTTCCACAGAGTTTACTGTTACAGTGTGTAAAATATCACCGCTAAATATCACTATATAGCAATCAACTGAGTTATGTTTTTTTACCCATTCCAAATTAAAGTGCATAACGCTAGCAACGATGGTCGCTGTAGGACAAATAACTCTGGCAGCAATTAATAAGTACTGAGTGCAGGGTGTCTGCTGTTTACCTCAGCTGGTGTCCATGTCTATTTAATGTGGAGGAGGCTGCAAAACTTTGTGATTGTTATCCTGAACTTTTCTGTCAGTAAGTGCTGCTGTTTTTTTCCTCTATTAGCTGCTGTTAGCCTGTGTTAGTGAACTGTTTTTGAGGAGGATCGATCTAACTTGTTGAACTCTGATGCTTAGTGAATAACCTTTCACACGACGTGAGAATGTAATCAAACAGTTAACCAGAGGAAAAGTGCGATTTTTAGAACACTCAAGCCTAACATTAGCTGACATAACATGCACTTATGACTAGCTGTTATTGTTTAGCCGGCTCCTTGACAGCTGACTGGGGATGGGAGGGTCCTTTGTCTGCTCTGCTAACAATAAGTAATTGCAACAATACTAGGCATTAATAGGCATGTTTATGTTTGGGTCATTTCCATGTGTTAGAGCCCTGACTCAGTGTTGCCAACTCAGCGACTTCGTCACTAGATTTAGCGGCTTTTCAGACCCTCTAATGACTCTTTTTTCCAAAAAGCAACTAGTGACAAATTTAGTGACTTTTTCTGGTGACGTCAGTGACTTTTGGAAACCTGAAATCCTCCACTGTTGCCATGTTTTGTGTACATACAACCTTCATACCTGCATGATACTGGATCCCCAAGTGTACCTGGGAGTTGGTTTGTACCGTAAGTTATGCGACCTTAATAATGGAAGTGGGTCTTTTTTGTGTCCTGATGTAGCCGGCATCAGGCTGATACATACACACTGCAATGAGCAGGTGGGCCCGTTGCTGAGATACATCAGTGCATATGTGTATGGATTTACTGAGCTTGCTATAATCCTTTAAAGAGGTCTGAATACTTTCTGTGCCCACTGCAGCTGGTGGTACATCTTAAGTTGCCATCTGTTTTACTTACAGGAGCAGGACACCTGCCAATACTTTTATGAGGCCCAAAACCCCAAAACAAACAAACACAAAACATAAAATGGAAGTAGGTAGAACGGTGATGTCCATTTTGGTGACTGTATTCAAGATGGCAGGGCAACATGGCGGCTTCCACAAACCAGGACCCACTCCTATGTATTATTAATGGATTAATTATAAGTATATGAGAATGCGTCAGCTTGCATGTACTACTGGTTGGAGGCCCCATGGCAGACTGAGGATCTGCTGGAGAGACTACACCTCTCAGCTGGCCTGGGAACACCTCAGATGAGCTGGAGGAGGTGGCCAGGAGAGGGAGAGCTGTGCTTCTCTGCTTAGACTGCTGCCCTCATGGCCTGACTTTGGATAAGCAGAAACAGCAGGATGGGCAGCTACTGTATATTTTATTTAGCTATCCATCCACATTAGATAGTAATGTTAGTTCAGGTGAGGTATTCATATATAAAGTCAGATAGCTTCACGGGCTAACATGAATAGAAATTTCAAGATGTAACTCCAGTTCTGTGGATGGATGTGTAGCTTACTAGCCTGAACTTAATAAAATAGCAGGATTCACTTTCAGTGTTAACTGATGTGGATTAAACCTGATATTTCTGGTTTCAGAGATGTGAATCTGCAGCCTGGAGTCCTCTGAAACTAAGTGGAATACTGTGATCTAGGTTTCTTTCCATTTTTCCTTTCCCCTCACCACCCATTTGGTAGAAGCAGATAGCTGCACCTCCTTCATCGATGATGACTGAATCCAGTTCAGGTTTTTTCTCAGTAATATTTCAGGTCTTTACCTTAAAAATAGGTAAATAGATGGCTTGCTTCAAATGAGCATAATAGAAATCAAATTGAAAAGAAACTGACCACCTGCACAGGTGCTGCTTCAATTTAGTATAAAAACAGAACCTCAAACACGGGCAGGAGTGAGCAGGATCTCACTGTTGGAGCCATGAAAAGAACAAGTCAGTTCATCAGCCTCAGTTACTCATTTAAGGTTTACAACCTGCCGTGCTTCTGAATATGACATGGTGCAGATCCTAGATTTTATTATAATTTTAAGGATGTGTTCCATGAACACAACACATCCTCTACATCCACTGATGTCTATAGAATCCCCCCATTGCATCCGTGTGCTAGACGTGAGGCTTAAATCAAAGTTTCACCTACTTTTACTTACCTTCCTCAGAACAGATGTCTCTGATGATGCTGTTTTTGATGGATTTCAAGGCATCAAAATTACTGACAAAAAATTTTCTCTTTGGATCCCCGGCAATCTCACTCAGCTGTGTGTCATTAGAGCCTTTCACCCCGATGGCATAGGTGATGACGCCCAGTGCCCTTAATTCTTCTGCAGGAATTTTAACTTCATCCTGGGATTCTCCGTCAGTGATGACAATCAGGTACTCTGAGACTTTGTAGCCACGACTGTTCTTTGCATTCTTAAAATGTTCTTTCATGGATAACAGTGCTCTTCCTGTTTCTGTCCCACCTCCTTGGTGATGTATTCCCTCCACAGCTTTTTCCATTTTCTTAGCATCTGAGTGCTCTGTTAGGTCAAACTGCAGAGAAGGTGAATCTGAATACTTCACCAGACCCATGCGAACATGTTGTGGCCCAATGCGGAAGGTATGAAGAAACTCAATGATGAACTTCTGCATGTCATAGAAATCATTATTTTCAATGCTCCCTGAATCATCCATCAGGAAGAAGAAGTCTGCTTGGTCTGTTTGCACACATGCTGGAGAGAAAAAGAAACTACAGGAGTTAGAGGGATATAGAAATCAACATTCAAAGAGTTGGAAATGCTTGAGTAAAGGAAACCAGCATATTTTATAGGCTGGATATGAAGAACAATAACTTAATAATGGATGAGTTTCAGATCTTTCATACCATCTAGTCATTATGGGTGGTGACTTTAAAACAATTATTGATCCATCAATTGACAGATCCAACAATGCAACTGACCAGTGTATCCAGCAATCCACAGGAAGAGTTAAACTGTCTTGGCGACAGTTGATGACTACAATATCCAAATATTAAAGAATATTCATGTTTCTCACCAGCTCATCAGTCCTACTCTTGCATCGATTACTTTCTTACAAGTAATTCAATTATTTCAAATATTTTAGAGCAAAGGATCCAGCCCATCATTATTAGTAACATTTAAATGGAATATAACAGACCTCTAGATGGCATTTCAACTTTTCTCTTCTCAAAAATCAAGAATTCAACAGTTTTAATAGAGGCGATTGGGCATCCTTCCCAGAAATAAATAAATGACTCTCCAGGGACATCTCCAACTCTTGTGGGAAACAGGAAAGCAGCATTATGAGTGGAAATAATCTCATTTTCAGTGCATAAAAAAAAGACAAGAACCAAGAAGCTGAATTAGAAAAAAAAAAACAACCTCTTGAAAATGTTAGTGCAAACATCAAAGTACTCAAAACTGAGAACAAATTAAGGAAATATACTCAAGCAATTTTTTTATACATAGACTGAGACAACAAAATGCCCACCATAGCAATAAATGAGGTAAATACTTGGCAAATCAAATTAAATTGAATAAAGAAAGAACAAATATCGCCATTACCATACCATTGACTCAGCAGGAAAGCCTACACGTTTATATGAAGAAATAAATAAAGTGTTCACGGACTCATCAGAAATAAAGCCAAGCCAAGAAAATATCACCTCCCTTTCTTAACAGTATTGAATTACCCCATCTCAGTGAAGACCGAATCTTCATGCTTAATTAATCGTTAACACTAAATGAGTTTCCTACTGCTCTCAATTTTATGCCTGATGGTTTCCCTGCTGAGCTCTGTAAGCACTTCTGGTCTATTTTATCTGCACTCTTCACCCAAATAATAATCAAAACAAAACAAAAGTCAACACTTCTGCCAAGCATGGACACAGCTATGATTTCGCTCAATAAAGATCCGACCTCACCTTCGAGTTATTGTCCCATCTCTATCATCAGTGTAAACTTAAAAAAGTTTAGGATGGAAAAGTCATGGAATTCGTAATGCACCCAGATGGTGGTTTTTAACCAGACATGAATCACACTGTACATGCAGACTGTTTAATTCACTATTCATCTCTACAAAAAACATCACAGTAACTCTAGATGCAGAAAAAGCATTTGAGATGGTGAACTGGGATTTCCTGTTTGCTTCATTAGAGAGATGACTTGAGAGTCATTTATAAAACTGGATCAAGATTCTTTACAGCACACCATCAGCCAATAGACTAACTTCACAATGGGACCAGGCAGGGACGGCAAACAATAAATGATGACCTATGTTGGATGACCTTACCACTACCCGTTATAGGCAGAATTTCATGAGTCAACATGTCAATACTTCAATGATTCGGACTCACCCTGCAATGAGCTGGTTCAGTTCTCTTGACTGAATCATCTCAAGTTTCTAAAATGGTACCTATACCAAAACCAAAAATACAAGGAGGCTTAGAAGATCGACTTTTTTACCACTATTCTTTGGCAAATCAACTGCAGTACATACTCACATTGTCATGGTCCTGGGCCGGTGGCCCAGTGTTTTGTGTTCTGTTAGGTCTCTGTTTATGTTTATCTGCTTCTTTGCTTATTTCTGGTCCCTTATGTTGTCCAGTGTCTGTGTGTGTGTTCCTTGCCTGGTCACTTCCTGTTTTATTTTGATAGTCTTGTGGTCCCTGTGCGTTGTGTTTGGTTTTGCTTCCCCTGTTATTAGTCTTATCTGCTTCACCTGCTGTGCTCTGCCGTTTCCTCTTGCCCTGATTGCCTCATGTATATTTAAGCCCTCAGTTTTCTTCTGTTCTTTGTCGCGTCGTTGTCTATGCTCCCTTTGTTGTGTGTCACCCTGCCTGTCACCGTTTAGTTTTGGCATTGTTCCGCTTTGCTTATGTTTGTTTTAGTTTCAATAAACCACCTGTGAGTCCTGCATTTTGGGTCTACTGCCTTTTGCCTCACTACACACCATGACGCACATGGATCCACTCGAGCCATTGTATATTACTTGGTTAGATGTAGAACAAACAGTTTGCAAAGCCATTTCAGTTTTGGACCTACCATTCCTCAGACCGTCAAACACCATCTCTGTTTCAAATGATTGACAATAGCAGCCACTCTGACAGCCTGGAGGAAATTTCATAAAATCACAAATACACTTTCTAAACACACTCCTATTTGGAACAATTCTGACTTTAAGGTCAGCAAGAAACCACTACACTTTCACACACGGGTTGCAAAAGGCATCACAGAACCGCAACACATTTTTCACAATAATATTCTGGGCTTGTGGGTTGGATTCCTGCGAGATCTAGAAGTGACTCAAAAAAGGGAATAAAATCAGACTTAATGCCAAACAGGATGAGCCTGAGAGATGAACGATGATTTCAAACTGCGAAATAAATAACCACCATGAGCAGCTATGCTACCCTTGCTACACTGGAGTTCAAAAGTCTTTCTGTCCATGCTGGGATCAACCATTTGTCTCATCTTTGTCTGTATTGACTTATCTGTTTATTGTTTCACTTTTCTGTGTCTTCAAATCAAATAAAATGATGGATGAGGGATTTCTTGCTGTTCTTTCTGGGGACAAAAAACCTTTAGAGTTTATCAGCTCCAGTCCCCACATCTGTCTCTTACCTCAACATTCCCCTAACATTAAAATGTAATATTCCATCAATAATGCTACTACAAAAGTGAACATGTCTCATGGATGTTCATATAATACAATAATAGACAACTTATTAGAAAAGCTTATTTCAAACCTTCTTTGATGTCTGTTTGGCTTTCCTTGTCCTGGACTCCAATCTGGATGATGGTGTTGCAGAGGGTTGTCTGCAGAGTTTCTGTCAGAGGCTTCAGCTTGATGAAACTGTCCACAGTAAAAACATGCTTAGACTTGGGGTGAGATGCCATCTCCATCAGTTCTGCTTCATTGGCTTCTTTGATTCCAACAGCATAAACTGTGACACCAGCTCGCCGGAGAGCGATTGCAGCTTCGCTCACATTATCCTGGGATTTACCGTCTGTGATCACCAACGCTATCTTTGGGACGTCCTTCCTGCTGCCTTTTTCATCAGTGAAGATGTTTTCCAGGGTGAAGCGCAGGGCAGCTCCAGTGTTTGTGTCACCTTTACGGTAAGGCAGGAGGTGGATGAACTGCAGAATTTCCTCCCTGTCTCTGAACGAGTTTAGGTTGGCCTGTTCAATCGGCACATTGTTGTACGTTACAATGCCTACTCGGATCTTAAATTCACCAATTTCCAGGCCGCTGATGACCGAGTGCAGGAAAATGCGTATCAGCCTGAAGTTTTCATCTCCAATGCTTCCAGACTCATCAACAATAAACACAATGTCTGCCATGTTGGCTCTTTTGCAATCTGTGAAAGGAGTAAAATCAGTTAACAGCTCACCTGCTTCTCCAAGCTTCTTAAAATTCTGCACTTTGCAGCCTTTTTAGCATTTTGGCTGCTGACATATTGGTTTTTTGGTGCAACCGTCTGAGTTTAAATTTTACAAATGGAGCTATAAAAATAATTTATATCCACACAGTTGTGAGAAAGGAGGAAAAAAATAATGAAAGTTTTTTGGTTTTTTTAGTCAGGCTTTTTTTGTAGTGACTCATTTTTGGACCCAGCCCCTTGAAGAGGTTTTACCTATAGCCCAAAGAAAATAACCAGCATTGTAATACGATTTTTCCTTTTGATAGTTTTCTTAATCAGGGTCTTGTGGCGACCAGTCACCGGTACGTTTATAGTTTAGCTGAACTGAATGTAACTGAGTATGAGTCAGGATATGGTTAACTTATCTTAGCATAAAGCCTGGAAGGAAAGGGGAAAAAACTCATTCTGTCCAAAGGACTCAAAGTGCATCTGTGACCAGCTGTAATATAGAATTTAGTGTATTCTGCATACACTCGATGGACTTAAAATTCTTATACTTAAAATGATTTTAATAATTTTGTTTTCTCCAGAGGTATAAAGAAAATATTTAATACATCAGACTTAAATTAAACTGGCTGTGAAAAAAGTCATTCTTCTGAAAGAGATTTTGCAAGTTTTTATATCAATTCCCACTAATAATTGAAAGAGAAAAAGAGAAAAATCCAAATCTTGCTCAATGAAGGACAAGAATGTCTATAAGAGTAGCTCTCAAACTTTTTATGTTTTACACATCTTGAAATCTTTTTTCCAGGTAAACCTGACCAACCAAATCATTTAGAAAGACAAAACAGTCTCTTAGGTTAATCTACTTTTTTAACCATAACCTGAGCAGTTCCATACTGACTACAAGCAAAAGGTCTTGTAGTGAATGTTTTTTTTTAAGCTAAGAGTAAAAATACTTTATAAGACACCTTGGGTACTGTGGCTGATTTTCTGGAGACTTTCTGCACTGTTAGGATCATCTGGAGTTAGAAAGATTTCTCTAAAAAATTACCTACAATAAAACATCAATATACTAGTACTCTGTTTCAGAAACACTGCTCTATAGTTACTGATGATGATAATATGCTGATGGCAGATTTCTCACCTTCAGTGACATTCTCCACTCTCTGGGTTATGAACAAGTCCTTCAGCAGAGTTACTCTGGGAGAATCAAATGTGAAATTAGGGGTGGCAAAGCGGTCCGTTGCATCCTGCATCGCACCTGCAGCCATCCCCACAATAATGACTCCCGACTCTTGGAGCTGCTTCGCAGACCAAAACACGGAATCGTCCGAGTCTTTCCCAGTCACTACAACCAAATACTGTGGGGTGCCATGGTCTGCCCGGCCCCCAGCCTCAGCAGTGAAAAAGTTATCTTTAGCGTAGGATAGAGCGGCTCCAAGGTTTCGTGGTTGGTTGGGTTGTGGACGTAGTCGGAAACGTCGCACAGCGGTCAGGCTCTGCTGCTTGGTTTGATGAGCATTGAGAAGGAAGTCAACTTTGATGTCCTGACTGTACTGGGCCAAACCGACCCGGTAACCAGACGCTCCAACTTCCAATCCATTCAATACTTTGATAAGGTCATTTCTAAACACATTAAACTGCCTTTGAGCTATTCCACTGTCCACCAGGAAGAAAATATCTGCAAACCTGTTGGCCAAAGCTGAAAGACAACAGAAAAAAAGAGTTTTATACCAGTTAATTCCAGAATTTTCACTATACACCAAACAAAGAGTGTGTGTGTGATCTCCTCCCTCACAGTGCTCAGTAATGTGCGCAGTAATGGACAATTTCCTGGTTTCTGTTAGTTTGTGTCCATGTCAAAACTTTGTTTAGTTGTTTCTTAGATATGATTTCTTGCAAATGAAGGAAATAGCTGTGAATTGTATGAACCAACTAGGCTGCCTTTACCATGTGTCTGATACTCCAGACTGTTACAGACAGTTTCCAGCAGGTTGTTTGTCCGAGCCTGGAGCTCCTGGTAGCTGTCAATGGTGAGGAGGAAGCGGTCCGGGGGCCAGTTAGCGATGGCTCTAAGCTGTGTCTGGTTGATCTCTCCCACCCCGATAGCAAACACGATGACACCGTGCTGCCTCAGTCGCCTGGCAGGTTCCTCCACCACATCAGTGGCTGCCCCATCTGTGATGACCACAGCAATCTGAGGCACACGTTGGTCAGCTCGGCTCCCGGCCTCCTTGGTGAAGTACTGCGTCCGGAGGAAGTCCATGGCTTTGCCGGTTTGTGTGCCACCTTGTTGGTGGGAAAGTTTTTCCACTGCAGCCAGCAGGGATTTCTTGTCCGTGTGATCCTTCAGCTGGAACTCTGGGGAGGGATCATCACTGTACTGCACCAAGCCGATCTGAACTTTCTTGGGGTCGATGTCAAAGCCCTTGATGGTGTTGCGGAGAAATGTGCGGATCTCCTGAAAGCTTGTGGTATCGATGCTGGAGGAGCCATCGACTAGGAAGACGATGTCGCCCACAGTGACATTTTCACACTCTGGATAGTAGAAAAAGAAGATCAGTGTTGCGTGGCCTTACACAGGTCACAGGAAGATGATGCAAAGTCCCCCTCACCCAAAAAACATTAATGACTAAATTTTATTAATTGTGATAAAATAATGAAGCACTTTTGAGTTTTCCACAGATTGAACTTTAACAGGATTTTTGTTTAAACATTGGATGAACGTCACTGTATAGCATGTTCTTGCTTCTATCATCTCTGTTTTAATCCAGTGTTGAACTGGAGGCAGAATTCTGTTGGCCGTTATGGTACACATGATCTCACTGAGGAAAATAAATATTCGTAATTCTTTTCGCTGCTTAAAATTAGATGCTATAACAATATTACTATCAAACATTTTCAATATTTTTATTGTATTAAAAGTTGGCTTCCACAGGACAAAATTGTTCCATAAATCAAAATAGAAAAATGTTATATTTTCATGGCAAAAAGTCTACATAAAAATTTATTACATGGATGTATAATTGTATTAAAAAAGAATAGAATAAACTGTTACCTGGAAGCACCATCATACCATTGATAATCAATCATTTGTCTTTCAAAGAAACCATTTGAAATGTACAAAAACACATGAACACCTGGAATATGCCACACCTAAACTCACAGCCTGGCATATTCCATGCAGGTACCCACCTCTCCCTGTCTGAGCAGAGATAGTGTAGAAAAGTGCTGCGGCCACAAGGCTGAAGAGAAGACCTGCGCTCCCCTTCATGTTGGGACGGCTCATTTGATTCTTTCTTCCTACAGAACCACAACATGGAAAGTGGAAAATACACCCAATAATCCAGTAGCTTGTTGAACTTGTATATATATATATATATATATGTGTATATACAGGGGTTGGACAATGAAACTGAAACACCTGGTTTTAGACCACAATAATTTATTAGTATGGTAAATCAAACTTCTGTGAAATCAAACTGTCCACTTAGGAAGCAACACTGATTGACAATCAGTTTCACATGCTGTTGTGCAAATGGAATAGACAACAGGTGGAAATTATTGGCAATTAGCAAGACACACTCAATAAAGGAGTGGTTCTGCAGGTGGGGACCACAGACCACTTCTCAGTACCTATGCTTTCTGGATGATGTTTTGGTCACTTTTGAATGTTGGTGGTGCTTTCACACTCGTGGTAGCATGAGACGGACTCTACAACCCACACAAGTGGCTCAGGTAGTGCAGCTCATCCAGGATGGCACATCAATGCGAGCTGTGGCAAGAAGGTTTGCTGTGTCTGTCAGTGTAGTGTCCAGAGGCTGGAGGCGCTACCAGGAGACAGGCCAGTACACCAGGAGACGTGGAGGAGGCCGTAGGAGGGCAACAACCCAGCAGCAGGACCGCTACCTCCACCTTTGTGCAAGGAGGAACAGGAGGAGCACTGCCAGAGCCCTGCAAAATGACCTCCAGCAGGCCACAAATGTGCATGTGTCTGCACAAACGGTTAGAAACTGACTCCATGAGGATGGTATGAGGGCCCGACGTCCACAGATGGGGGTTGTGCTCACAGCCCAACACCGTGCAGGACGCTTGGCATTTGTCAGAGAACACCAGGATTGGCAAATTGGCCACTGGTGCCCTGTGCTCTTCACAGATGAAAGCAGGTTCACACTGAGCACATGTGACAGACGTGACAGAGTCTGGAGACGCCGTGGAGAGCGATCTGCTGCCTGCAACATCCTTCAGCATGACCGGTTTGGCAGTGGGTCAGTAATGGTGTGGGGTGCCATTTCTTTGGAGGGCCGCACAGCCCTCCATGTGCTCGCCAGAGGTAGCATGACTGCCATTAGGTACCGAGATGAGCTCCTCAGACCCCTTGTGAGACCACATGCTGGTGCGGTTGGCCCTGGGTTCCTCCTAATACAGGACAATGCTAGACCTCATGTGGCTGGAGTGTGTCAGCAGTTCCTGCAAGATGAAGGCATTGAAGCTATGGACTGGCCCGCCCGTTCCCCAGACCTGAATCCCATTGAGCACATCATGTCTCGCTCCATTCACCAACGTCACGTTGCACTACAGACTGTCCAGGAGTTGGCGGATGCTTTAGTCCAGGTCTGGGAGGAGATCCCTCAGGAGACCATCCTCCACCTCATCAGGAGCATGCCCAGGTGTTGTAGGGAGGTCATACAGGCACGTGGAGGCCACACACAATACTGAGCCTCATTTTGACTTGTTTTAAGGGGTGTATATAGATATATATACATATACACACACACACACATATATATACACACACACACACACACACACATATACACACACACACACACACACACACACACACACACACACACACACACACACACACACATATATATATATATATATATATATATATATATATATATATATATATATATATATATATATATATATATATATATATATACGAATTACTAAAATAACTCATAACTCTGAAGCACTAAGCTGAGACTTGTTAATGGAACATCAGCCATCAAGGAACTTTTTTAGTCTGTGTGTGTTATCACACTACTGGTTACACTATTGCAATACTGGTTAACAACAGTGTTGTTCTTCATGCTTCATAAGCTCATGCACACATACTGCAGCTCTGTGATGGAGTATTAGTGCCACACCAGGAAATGCTATTTTCACTTTATTCCTGAAATAGTATTTTAAGATTTTATTCAAAATTTGACTTGTCTCAAAATTAATGATTATAAAAAAGATTGTAGCCCTTTCGGTCAAGGACAGGTGAATGCCAGCAGTGGTGACAGGGACTCTGAGATTGCTGGAGGAGCTACAATGCTGAGGGAGCTGAGCAGGCGGAGCTCAGGTCTACTGTGGGTGCCTGGCACCTTTACAGAATGCCTGGATTGAAAAGGACAGATCTCCTTCATTTCAAGGCATCTGTGGCTTGTGCACTAATAAGTACAGGTTCCATCAATACACCCATAAGAGGAACACCAAAGGGCACTCCACTTCAGTGAAATACAGAGCGGTGTCCTGGCCGCCCCCTGAGATCAGGTTTGTTCATGGTAACCACTGGTCTCTTCTCACCAAAGCAAAAAATACCAGCAGACACCATGATGCTGCATGGATATGAAAATAAAAACAAAGTATGTATGCATGCAGTGTCCTGTGGCTGTGTGCCCTGGATGCTTTCCATGCAATATAGTTAGTGAAGATGAGAGAGGTGTGATGATGTGACAGGACGCCAGCAATTCAGAGGGAGAAATAAATTTTTTTGCCAAATTTCCTGGCAATGTGAATTATCGTAAAGGACAATAAAATATTAAGCTGCTATGTGAGAGCGCATTTTTTTCATCGGTCATCAGTCAGGAGCTAGCTAGGTTAAACATTTAAAATGCTTTCATTTCATAGTTTTCACACAGATCATTTTCTGTTATTGTTTTATAATTATACACAGGTTTTTGGTTACAAAGTCAAACAATTAAAAACAGGCAGAAAAAAAATCTTGCCTGAACTTCTCATAATTCATGTATGAAAGAACAAGATTAAATTCAAAAGATCCAAAATCTGAGATTAAAGTCAAAATATCTCAACTTTATTTTTAAGATGAAGAGAATGGATGGTGGATAATAAAAAATAAAGTCCTTCTAATATTCTTTTTAATGATTCTTTTGTAGGCAGCTCTGAACTTAGAATTCAGCAGCCCATCTATACACAACAGTGTCAACCAAACGGTCGCACATCACACAGTTACCACAGTTACGCCATTAAGACTTGTAAAACAAACCATGAGCTAACACACTAATTCTGTGTGCTGAAGATCAAACTAATGGCCAGATCTGATTTGAAGGTGAACCTGCTCCACTGGCCCCAAGTGCCAGTCTGGATCTGTGAACTATACAAAGCTGCTGGTCCTTATGCGGAGCATAAAGAAGCAACAGGTCAGAGGGATGAGCCAGAGTTAGTCCATCCAAGCAACATTCAGCAAGCAGAACATTTGAAATGAATCCTAAACTGAAGCCATGTAAGGATGCCAAGGTAGGAAACATGCTCGTCATTATGGGTACCAGTAAAGAGTGGAGGTGCAGCTTGTTGGACCAGCTGCAACCAAAATATTAACGCCTGCTCCACGCTGACACACGACGAGTCGCAGTGCTTCAGTCTGTAGTTAAGAAAAGCTTCTGAGCTTCACTGAAAGTCTCAGCAGAAACACTGCTGGATTTCACAACCGTCTGATTTTAAAGCAGAATCACACCTACAGTAGGCTGACAACGAGAAGCCATAAACTGAGCTGAGATCAGAGTTCGTCAGGTGATACTGTCAGAAGGAGACCGAGCGTACACTGTGCATGCAACAAGTCTCTGTAAGTGTAAAACAACAGCCTCTCTCACACTCCAGCAAATTTTACCCTGCAGACTGAAAGAGACCTCCTCAGCATCAAACTTCCCAACCTGAGCCAGAAAAAACTGCATTTCTGTACATTTCCAATGACTGCACAAAGTTACAGAAAGAAGCATTTGAACCCACTTACGGCTCTGCTGCAGCAGCATCAGGACCCTCTGCACCCAAACACAGCAGACTCAGAGCTGCAGGCTCACGGCTGCTTTTAGATGCTCGAGAGGAGGAGAGGGACAATGGTGGGGAGGTGGAGGAGGAAGGCTGGGACCTCCTCCAGCTCCTCCCTGTTATATGCTCCACAGAGGTGGATTTACATCTTTGATTTATGAACCAAAGGATTTCAGAGGGAAAATCATTTCTGGTCATACTGATGCATCTGTGCTTTTAGCTGGAAGTGGGCTCCAACAGCTTAAAACCATCTCACAGAAAGTCCTTCTTAAAGAGTTTGTAACAGCTCATAGTTTCAGACTGGAGATAGAGGAGCATCCAGATTCTGAGCAGGACTCACGAACTGTGCAAACAAAAGCAAGCATCAGTACCCCGGATCTTTGATCTCTTTTTTGCTCATTCACTGACAAAAGCATGTGAAAGCATCTCAATCTGATTTAAGTCGAGGCTCTGACTTGGCCACTGTAGCCCTTTCATGCATGAATATGAGAACCTCAGTCAAGATTTTTTCCTGTGTGTTTTTATTCCTCTTTAGGCGTGAAAAAAATTTAATTGAAATTTTGCTTATGAAACTTTTTTCATGGAGTTACAAACATATCCACCCAGCTGGATGCCATCTGTTTGACTTTTAAACCACAGAGATATGTGTTTAACAAACCAGTAACAGAAAATTATATGGCATCCTCAGATCCACCATCACTACTGTTAGCACTTACTAATCCTGATGCTGTTAATTACATTAAAATAACAAATAATATAAGAAATACAACTTCACATGACAGGCCAATAACCGCGAACCGTGTGGCTGGCAGGGTGGAGCCGAATGCAGAACTCCAAGGCAAAATTGAACTTAAATGGTGGATTTATGGTTAATAAACTTAAAAAAATTTGTGTAGGCCCGTGACTTTTCACACCCGTAACAACTGAGATCATCATTTAAAAACTCCATGTTGCATTTATTCTGGCTATCTTTGTCTGATATCAAAAATTGTTTGATGATCTGAAACATGTGACAAATATGCAAACGAGAAATCGGGAAGGGACGAATACTTTTTCACAGCACTGTATCTTTTGTGCACAATTTAATATGCAGCTGAGTGGACAGCAGTCTGTGGCTCAGTAATGCAGAACAGACAAATAAACCAGTAAATAAATAAATAAATCAGATGGCTAAAAACCTTTGCTGCTCCCTGCTCCACATGTTGCGCTGTGTGTGTGTGTGCTGCATGGGTGATGGGTTAACTGCAGAGATTAAATATCACTACATGCATGTGTATGTGACAGTAAAAAGTTGTTTGTTGTTATTGTTCGACTTGGAATTTATTGTCAAAAAAAAATCCCTCACAATTACAATATTACCACAATATTTATAAAATAAAATCTGAAGAAAATTTTTTAGAAAAAATGCTTTTAGTGTCTGTTTCCCAGGAATGCAGAGCTCCTTCTTTTCTCTACCTCTCTCTCCCTCTCCCTCTGTACAGATGCTCATCGTTGGCCAGGAGGCTTGTCTTCCAGCTCCAGCAGCTCATCTGTTACTCATCCCCCATTTCCCTTCTTCTTTTCTTGGCTTTTCCTCTCCACCTTCACCAAACTGCTGCAGCTACCAGGAGGGGTAACGTCAGGCTCACTTTAGCTCCTAGCTTTCAAGCGACACAACTGAATTTAGACTTTCACGTCTCGAATTGCTTACCTGCCTGCCCGCACCTCCACAAACATTGTGCTCAGGAAATAACCTTATGAACTTATTCTCTGTAGATACTAAATGTGCACCGAGGTCGTGAGTCCTTAACCATAACGCTGCAAAAACATACAAAAACAGCAGCTACACACTATTACTGTATTACCATATGTGCATTAATGGCACAAGAAGCTTTTTGCAGCCAGAGGAGTTGGGAGTCACCGCCTGCTGGTCATTAGACAGAATGCAAGCATTTTCCAGGTGCAGTTAAACAAAGCCAGGAAGTTGTGTGCCCTGTGTGCTGGATAACAGCCTGCAGTCACTTGTTGTAGTTTTCAGCAAACCTCACAGTTCTCCTGAGCAATCCCAGCCCAGTGTTCTTTGGTGAATCGCTCAAGCTTTGCTGGTCTCCTGACATGGACTTTGGTTGTCAGTTCAACCCACAGGTCTTTGATTTTTACAGGCCCGTCAGTGATGTTCACTTTACTCTTCTGGAGATCGCCCTTTGCCAGGAGTGATGCATGTTTTGGGTCATAGTAGTGTTAGAAGACAAAGCAACGACTGCTTGAGGCTTTCTTTCAAAATCTTCACATATACTTTTTTCCATGATTCCTTCCCAGTTAGAGACACACTGAAGCATCCCCACAGCATGACACTCACACCACCATGTTTAACTGTGGGGACAGCGTTCTCCGGGTTCTCCCTTCTAAGCAGGGTCTCTGAGGCCAAAGAGCTCTAGTTTCAACTCATCTGACCGAAGGATGCTTCCAGTGTGCAGAACTTTTCTCCTGGTTGCAATTAGCATTCTTCAGTCTGGATTGAATTAGTCTTTTGGGCAGAAGTGGAGTTTATATTTGTCTGCGACATCGTAGTTCATTCCTGTGCAGGGTTCTAGTGACTGTTGTCTTTGAGATTAAAATTCCCATCATTCACTGGTGTCTCGGCTGTCACTCGGGGGTCCTTATACAGGCCTCTCACTAGTTTTCTTTCCAGAGTCTTCATAATCTTTCATTTCCTGTCTCTGCCAGGTTCGATCTGGACTGTGTGGCTCACTTTGAATTTTTTGATGCTTCTCACTCCACTGCTTGACACTTGGAAATGCTGTGCTCACTTTGTTTTCTTTTTCTCAAGTCTAAACTGATTTTTTTTTTTTTGGAATGGTTTTTATTCTAGTGACAGCTCAAAGCTTTGCTGAGGTTTTCATACTGTGTGTGAATTGGACAGTGACCCTCAGATTAAACTTCATTTGATGCAATTTGAGCATTACAAAGTTAAAGCACGTCAGTGCACAGCAGTGGTTTGTGCGATGGCTCAATAAAAAGATTGTTTTTTCAGGGTGTAATAATGTTGGCCTGGTAATTTTTTTCTTCAATAATTTTGTTATTGCATGTAAAGCAAAGTCATTGCTGCTTTCTAAAAAAAAACTAGCCTGTTTAGAAATGTTACGCTGAAAATCCATTGCTCTTTTAATATTATTTATATTAGTTTTGTCCTTTTTGGCTGTCTGCATAACAGCTTGAGGTTCAGAGGAAAGTGGCTCTGCAGTTAATACTGACCTAAGCATTTAACGCTAACCCTATTCTGGGGGTTTGCTGAAGCTAAAAAACACATCTTCCCTTTCATTCTACTCACATTGGAAAGAAAACACATTGTGTGTGTGTGTGTTTGTGTGTGTGTGTGTGTGTGTGTGTGTGTGAGAGAGAGAGAGAGAGAGAGAGAGAGAGAGAGAGAGAGCTGGATGGGAAGGATTCATCCTGGCAGGACGATCTTTTTCTGGAAAAAAACAGAGCCAGAGGCTGGTTCTTAGGAAATTCTGAAGAAATTCTCCCTGAAAACACAACGCTTATATAAGATGAATTACTGGGAACATCACTGCAGTCTGCTGCGGCCCAGAACAATAGCTCCACCAAGCTCCCACAAAGCTGTTCCACTTTTTGTTGGCAGTCATATTTCCCTCATGTTTTATATTGAGGTTTTGGAAACTGGACTGATAACTGTAATATGGAATATGTAATCTATGTTAATGTGGTGTGTATGCATGTTTGCTCTGCAGCATGCAATAATAC